>JAWNPV010000008.1:0-96719 GCA_035078785.1 Collessia kirishimana
TCTTATATTTTATATTTTATATTTTTTATATCATATTTTTAATTTTTTATTATATATTTTACATTTTATATTTTATATTTTATATTTTATATTTTATATTTTATATTTTATATTTTATATTTTATATTTTATATTCTATATTTTATATTTTATATTTGATATTTGATATTTTATATTTTTTATTTTATATATTTTATATTTGATATTTTATATTTTACATTTGATATTTTATATTTGATATTTTTATATCATATTTTTTATTTTATATTTTACATTTTATATTTTATATTTTATATTTTATATTTTATATTTGATTATTTATATTTTATATCTTATATTTTATATTTGATATTTTTTATATCATATTTTTTATTTTATATTTTACATTTTATATTTTATATTTGATATTTGATATTTTATATTTTATATTTGATATTTTTTATATCATATTTATTATTTTATATTTTACATTTTATATTTTATATTTAATATTTTATATTTGATATTTTATATTTTATATTTTTTATTTTATATATTTTATATTTGATATTTTATATTTTACATTTTATATTTGATTCTTTACATTTTATATTTTATATTTTACATTTTATATTTTACATTTTATATTTGATATTTTATATTTTATATCTTATATTTCATGTTTTATATATTTACATATTTAATTTTTTGGTTCTAATTTTACTTATATAGTTTAAGCCTGATTGCCATCAATTACTCTAGACTCTTTGGCTTGAGCCTTGCTCATTTGGCTAGTAAAAAGCTGGCCATTTGGCTTCTCCTTGCCGGACTGCTCAGCTTAAGGAGCAACCTGTTCCAGATGGCGTCTTGGCCATGTCGCCGAGCTACCTAACGTGGCTGAAATTTGCGCTGCTTGTACCAACAATTTGGATAGCAATTGCCAATTTTGTTGTTGGCTTTGTTGTGGCCTTTGCGCTTTTGCGTTTTCCATCTCTTGAGCCATTTTGTTTCATTTCGCTTGTTCAAGTGAGTTTTTCGCTTTTTTCCTTTTTTTTTTTATTTTTTGTGTTAATTGAATATAAAACTTGCCAGCGGCAATCGGAAGTGCAATGCAGGAAACGCCAGCTGTTCATGTGTATATATGTGTGTGGATGTGTGTGTGTGAGCCAAAGTTGGCTTTCAATTAAGAAAGGCCAGAGTGGAGGAGGAAAAAAAAATTTTATGAAAAATTGAGAGCCGTGAGACGATAACAAAATTGGCTTTGGCTAACCCCCTAGAAAAACAAAAAACCAAAAAAAAAAAGTCTATAAATAGAAAATTTAACTTTTTAGCTCACAGAAAGGGGATTTCTCCCCCTTCCCTTTTTGTTTTTCACCACATTTTTTTCCTGATAAGAAAAAATGCAACTTTTGGTTGTTGGAGTTAAAGTTTTTGGCAAATGAAGCGCTTGTTGAGTGCTTTAAACTACTTTCTGCCTCCTCTGGGCAACTAATCGAATTGAATTGAATGGAATTGCCTTGTACTTACAGCTCCAAGGCCCAGTCCAGGAACTTGTGCAATCCGTTTTCCAGCGGTTTGGTCTGGAACCAGTTGGTATGGAAGGGCATCATGTAGGGCGCCTTGTTCTGTTCGTAGTAGCGCGAGAAATCCTCCTGCAGCCATTCGAAGACCTCGTTCTCGTCCAAATTGTGAAGGACACACTGATCCAGATAGGGACAATGACCGCCCTCGTAGCCCTCAACGTAGTGGGTATTCAATGGCACCTCCCAGACACCGGGGAAGGTCCGTGATGGGCAGGTGCCGCTCTTGCACTCATGTGAGATCTTATAGTCCAGTGTATAGGGCCAGACGGGCACAGCGACGGGCGGTACGGTGATGGAACTATCATAGATATAGCCAAAGTCTTCCAGGACCTGGAGGAGGTGAAATTTATTATTAATTTGTCTTGGTTGTTTAAAGGAACTGAGAAGGCCAGCAAGGGATTATCGAGTTCCCTCTGTCTTGTGTAATTTCTCGCTCGATTTGTTGCCTTCTACTATGTGGGATTTATAGACCAAAACAACATCATTATTAACATAAAATCGTTCATGAATTGCTTGCCAGCCTGCCCTGCCCCTAATGCTATGCAACAGATAATCAACTTTCTCTAAACCGCAAACCGCCTGCCTTTGCTGCTATCTAAGTCTGCCTGCTATCAAGCTTAGCATACAATGTATTGTTGGTTATTCACACACATACATAAACAGAACCTTAGTGTGCGTGTGTGTGTGTGTGAGTCGTCGCATCATTTTACCCTATTATCTATGTAAAGGGATCTTGATATTGATATGATTTTAAATAGCTATAATGGCGGCTCTGAAGTGTAAGCGAGAGCTATGTAATATGTGTTTGTATGCATGCCTTTGTCTGTGTGTCCGTGTGTGTGTGTGTGTGAGGGGGCGTTGTAGGGCGTGACCAGCTCTTTAAAGGTGATTTTGTATGCGAGTTTCTATGTCAATGTGCCTGTGTGTGCGCTTGTTCTGGCATTGAATGTCATGTCATGTCATGTCAAGTTGAAATTTTCATTTTGGCAGCAGGATTTGTTGTATAAACCTACCCACCCTGTGGGTGGGTGTGTAAAAAACCAAAAACCCAGATTTAAACTGCATTAATTTTGCATATTTTTAAGCTATCCAAGATGGGCACGTCGACCTGCTTATAGGATACGTTAAAAACGCTTAAAATCTATCCCAGTTGGTGAAGCTTTCTACTCTTATACGTTTGGCTATTGGTAGTCAATTAACCAGATCTAAACTGCTAGATCATATAGCTGTCATAGTATAACCTCTTGGTAGTCGAGGATAATCAAGCGTTTTCACCTACCTTGTATTGGGTATTGCGTCCAGGCTTAAGGAATGGCGCTCGCATGCCCACAACATCATTGACGGACACATTGGCAAAATGGCGTAGAATTTCTCGCATGCCAATCATTTCGCCCACCCACTCCTCGTAGCCCTTGTCCTGCAGGCCCTGCTGCTGTGAGATGCTCTCCGTGGCAATCTCGTGGCCGGCATAGCCCAGATGTTGGATCTGTTGATAGTTGCTGCAAACACAAACACACAAAATGAAATAACAACAACAGCAACAGCAACAGCTTGAAGAGCACATCTGTTTAATTAAAGAGGTTTCTGGAGGTGATGGCAACTGGGGTGGACCGGGGGTGGATGGAAGTGGATGTTGGATGATGAACACAAAACCACAAAACAGACAGCAATTAAATTAAGTGGGAGAAACTAAAATGATGCAATAAATTATATCAATTATACTATATTGTATAATGGACCGACAATAAAAATGAATAAATGAATGAATGAATGAACGCATGAACGCTTGAACGCCTGAATGAATGAATGAGCGAATGAGTGAGCGAATTAGTGAGCTGCAAGGTCATAAAATACGCACACACACAACTGTACTTTTTGCTATAACTTTAATACATAAATGTATAAATAATTAAAGTTTTGGCTTTAGTTACACGAAAGGAAATTAATTACCCACAAAGGTCGGCGGCATAAAATTTATTACATATTTAACTAACAGATTATTGCTGTGAGTCGTCTGAGAGCTGTACGAGCCAGACGGACGGGTTGAGAAGTTTCTTTTAGAAAAAGATTTATTATATTTTAATGCAGCTACATAAGGAATAAGAATTGATCTATCATCGCCTCAAAACACCAATAAAAAAAGTGATTTTCCTTAGCACCTCAGGTCGATCCCTTTTCAGATCAAGTTGGCATTACAACTTGATCGTTCCTGGATCCACCAACTCATTGGCAGATTAATTAAGCATGCAAACTAACAACTGGGTCGTTTCTGCATGTACAGCTGCATCATTAATTAACCCAGAAATATCGCAGAAACCTTGTTTATCGATATGAACCAATATCTGGGTAATATTTTAAGTCTAGAAAGAATCTGTTGTTATCAATCCTTAAAAAAATATTTGATCTGTAAACCTTTGAAGCTTTTCTATCAACAGATAAATTGCTGTTGGATTGCTAACAACCCAAGATGAGTTTAAATCACAGTTCTTTGCAGCTAACATTTAAAGATCCTGATGATGTGTGTGTCCTTAATTAACAGTCAGAGTAGGAAACTTATCTAACCACAGAGTTTTATATTTTTTTTTTTATATATTTTTCATTGTTTACATGTGTTGTCAGTTGGCTTTGCTTAAAAATGTTTCTCACTTGATGCACAAACACAAAGGTCTGACAGGGACAGATGGAGACAGAGGAGGAGCCGTTCAGTAAAGAACTTTTCAAATTCAGAACTTAAACTGACGGACAAATTTTTCGACTGCAACGTTTTACTTTTTTCCCTTTTTTTTTCGTCCTTTTTTTGCGTGCCAATTAGTAGGGACTCACTCATAGAGGCATTCAGCATAGACAACATTTGAAAAACAATTTTTGTTGTTGCAGTAGTTTTACCTGCGCCGGCTTTAGCCTCCTACCACCTACCTACTGCCTCCTGCGTGTCCACAGCGAACAACGAAACTTGTATGCACTTTAGTTAAACTCTGAGGTGTGAGAGAGCGTCCCGGTTGCCCTGAAATTGCTTAAATTCTAGCTTAGTATATGAATTGCATTGGAAATGCCATAGATAAGCCTTGGGCAGTTGGATGGGCCTCCCCCAACTCAGTTTCGCACAAAAGTATGCAATACATCAAATGCTGCCGCTTTGCTGGCAAAGCACAAGGCCCACAAACAACCATTATTGTGCATGTGTGTGCGTGTGTGAAATAAATTTCTTAAGGGTGCGGTGGGAAGGCTACAGCTTGCTCCGGTGGCAAGAAATTCCCAGCGAACAAATAGTTTTGGGCTGCCGGGGAAGAAAAAAAAGCCAAACGAACAAAAATTAAACGAAAGCAAAAAAAAAATGAAACGAAATGCGGCAAATAAAATTATAAAGGTTTTTGTTCCCTCAGCCAACACATATTTATTAAATATTTGAATGTTTGGCGAATGGATGGGCTGCGAGCTTTAGTTGTTGGCCAAACAAACTGTACAAATATTCCGCAATGAAATTACGCCCCGAAGTCAAAACTTCCACTGTAAAAGCGTAGAAAAAATAAAGAAAAAAAAAAACAGAAAGTTTATGTCGACTTTGTCGTAATTTTGATACCCTTTGTAAGTGGGCATATGGGTAAGGGTAAACCAAGAATATTTTATTGAAGAAAATATCTTGGAAAAAATGGAAAAAAGCAGCTAAAGAATGAACCTCAGAGAAAGCAAAGCCTTAACAACTAGCCAGGTGTCAGGATATGCAATACCTTGAACTGCTCAAAGAATTTTGTAATATTAAACACCTTGTTCTTGACTGGCCAGCTGGTTTGGAAAGAGCTGTGACTGTCTGGAGGCCTGAAAACAACCCACAACAGTCACCCAAGTCAACAGCTTCTCCTTTGGATGGATTACAGTGGTTTAAGTAAACTTAACCAGATGAAACAGCTGGTTAAGCTGACCAAGTAAAGATGGTGGCGACGCCTCTGGTCTAGCTGGCCAAGTCATGTCCATATGCATGAGCTGGTTTGCCTGGGAGGCCTCTACAAAGGCAACAACTATCTGACAGAGTCAAAAAGTTCAGGCAAAAATGTGAAAATGTGAAAAGTTGTTGAAAACGGCACCACGAATGACAATAAAAATGTGTGCACTGGTGTGTGTGTGTGTGTCCTGGTGCGTGTGTGTGTGTGAGGTAGATTTATTGCATGACATTTCAATTGTTAGACAAACAGCTGGACGAACTAAGAACTTGGCACAGCAGAGCAGCAGGCACTTGTAGCCAAGGCCAAAGGCCTAAGCGGCTATGTTATATAAATCTGTGTGTGTATGTGTGTGTGTGTGTGGGTGAGTGTTTGTATGAAGTATAGAGGCGTGGCCCTGACTGCACAAATGTCAGCAGCAATTAACACAGCGCGCACAGACCCTCTGTGAAAAGCAAAAAAGGAAGCAAAAAGTAGACTCAAAAGATGGCCTCAAAATAGATGACAATACTGGGCAAGGGGGGGGGGGGTAGTCCCAAGGGTGCAGGGCCGGTACCAAGGGTGCCACAGCGTATGATGCATATCCTTATGGCCTTGGCGCGAGTGTCGTAAGTAAGCCAAGCCAAGTTGAGCCAAGACGACCTCTTGATTCTCTCTGCTGCCATTCAACATTGTTTATGGACACCAAGTCAAGTCCAGCGCCCACAACTAAAATAGTTAGCTGTGCCTCTGTGTGTGTGTGTGTGTGTGGAGAACTTTATTCCCCAAGCCCAATGCCCTTGCATAGTTTTATTTTTATGTTTTTTTTTATAATTTTTTTTTTGGTTTCTTATTTGCCAACAAGCGAAGCTGCCCTGAGTTGTATGCTATAAAAATGTATTTCCTTCACATATGTAGGTGTGCGCGTGTGCAAGTGCGTGTGTCTGTGTGCGTTAAGTGGTTTTCGGACTTGGCCTGCATCTGCTTGGGCCGGTCAGCTGACAAGTTCAATTTGCATTTATAAAAGCCAGAAACACATTTAATCTCAGCGATTAGAAATTGTTAAAGCATAAAGTTGCCAGCAAACACAGTCGGTTTTACTCAAAACACACCTTCAGGGGTACACTGAGAAAAATTGTTTGCATACCCTGATGGATAAGTGTAAAGAAAAACAGATTTAAATAGGTTTAAATAGTTAGATAGTTAGATGGACTCTAATAGACTGAAAAATAGAACAAAAATATTTAAATATGCGGTTAAAGGAAGTAAAGTTGACACTGCGCTTGACGTTTTCTTGCCAACACCAGGCCTTGGAGGTTCTAAATCCCATCTTCCCAAGCAGACAAGTCTTTCAGTCTTGTATCCCCATCAAAGCCAGCTGTTGCCTACTGACCAAAGTCGCATAACGTCTGCCCGTTTGGCATTCTATCCTGTTTGCTCATCAGTAATTCGTTTTTAAAGTCTTTAACTGACCCACTGTATGGTTAGTGTATTATTTTTATGGCCAGCAGCTTTCTGCCTTCGTTTAATTCGTTTCAACTCGTTGGTTTTGGTTTGGCATAAAGCGTAAGCCTAAAAGCAGGCAACATTCTTTTATACAGCAATTTTCTTGTAATGCGCTTTTAAAAGCCAAACGTATAAAGCCCTTCTCGTTGCTGTTGTTGACTATTATTGATCCCCCCGTCCTCCACCCAACCCCTGGCTACTGCGCCAATCCTTTGGCCACCCGCCTCTTGTAGCCGTTGCCATTGAACACTGCTGCACACACATTTTTCGTAGCAATGAGCCTTTGTTTTTATTATGCCTTGCACCAAAAACTAACTTAATTTGCATGGACCATATTGTGCGTAAGTGTGCGTGTGTGTGTTTGCCTGTGTGTGTGCCATGACCGTGCCTAACGAGCTTCCCTGACTTTTGCATGGAGGCTGAAAAAACAAACCAAAAAAAAAAGGGGGAGAAAAAAACGAAAGGAAAAAGCGAGGAGACCGCACCGCACCAGCTTCTCTCTCTCTCTCTCTCTTACTGCATTCTCTTGGCTTTTTCACATTCTCATAAAGAAAATTGCAAAAGAAGCAACCAAAACAAAAAAAAAATGTTTTAAAAGGAAAAGCAGAGGTGAAAGCAAGTGCTGTGTGCTGTGTACGTCCTGTTGGTCTGTTCACATGGAAAACTTATGGCTGGTTGAGCTGTGCCAAGCTGACTGGCTGGCTGGCTGGCTGGCTTGGCCATGATCATCGTTATTATCAACACCAGTTAAGCAATAACAGCAGCGAGGGGGGCAGGGAATGTAAAACAACAATGGTAAAGACCTGGGCAATGGGACTGGAGCAGGGCACATGGGCATCTTGTGGGTGCGGTAGTGATTACAACAACGACTAATAAAAGTCGACAACTAAAAACAGAGAAAGATGCACATGACACACAGACAGACACACACAGACAGAGAGAGAGAGAGAGAGTAAAACAAGGTCTAGAAGCAGCCATAGAAGGACGCAGCCAGGCTAAGCAAATGTAACCCAAGTCGAGTCAGCTTAGGCGTTGTCTTTATACACTTGATGCTTCTACCAGTTGGCAAGTTAAAGAGGTTTTCAGACCTTTAAAGGTCAGTATAATGCGATTTTTTCTTACTCAATTGCCTAGGGAATTTAAAAACAAAAACATTTATTTGGGAGTTAGTCTAACTGGTCAACAACTGTCAGTCATACAGCCACACAGAGAGCATTTGAAGCAGCTGAGACTGAGGCACCTGCTTGAGCTGCTGTTAAAGTGTCGTTGGGTTTGTTGTCATAGTCATTGTCAACGTTGTCGTTATCTTTATTTCACATCAACGACATTGTCATCATCAGCAACAGCAACAGCAACAGCAACAACAACAGCAACAGCAACAGCAACATCATCACCATCATCATAATCATTAACGTCATAGTGTTGGCTGTGCTGTGCTGTAGTGAAAATGACTTTGTATGCAGTTTAGACTGCAGGTCAATCTGTCTCAGTCTCTGTCTTAGTCTCAGTCTGCCAGTCCCCATCATCATCATCATCATCATCAGCAGCAACAGCAACAGCAGCAGCAACAACAACAGCTAAAATGCCTTTATCAACAGTTTGCAACGAAGAAAAATACAAAAATCGGTCAGGAACTGGGCAAAAACTTTGCCTAAAATCTCACACATACACACACACACACACACATACACACACATGTAGAAATCCCCAGGAAACCAGCAACAACAGTCGGCTGGGATATTAACGTTACGGTTATTTGGCTTCAAAATTGCTGTTATACCCGCTCACCCATCACTACAGCAACAGAGCTCTGCATGCCTCACTAACCAACTGATGATCTTTCTGAGCCTGAGCCGGGCGAAGCTACCAGATTCCTTGTTAGAAACGTCATCGCCAGCTCAGCTCCTCTGACCTATGGGCAGCCCTGACCCGCTGTAGATGCAGCCTATTAAGGGATCCATGTTGGTGAAATGTGTTGAAGCATCCTGAGGGCTTTAGAAAGTGGAAAAGTTGTTTGCAAATCTTTTCTCATAGTTCTAGGCTTAAGGTTATGACGAGTTGGGCATATGAACCGATATGTGCCTGTCTGCAAGGGTATATAAGCTTTCTTAATATTGGAAAACTGTTGGCACACAACTGAGTTGAACAAAAATGTTGGATTTAGCTTAGTTTTGATTGCTGCAACAACTTGGCAACTTCTAAAGGCTAAAAAGCTAACGATTTCAACGTGTGGCAACTGGGTCTGCGGTAAACGACAAGCTGCCTGCCTGGGAAACTTATTCGGGTCATTTTGGTAAGTTTAAAGCTAAAGCAGTTGGTGGCAAAGTCGGCCTGGCATTAGCATCAAGTCAACTCAGGCAAAACAAACCATCAACAGCCACAGCAGCAGCCACCAAGACCAAGACGACCAGCACACCTGACTTAACCATAGCGGGGCAAGCAAAACAAAAGACTTTGATGGTTGAACAAGGTTTAACCTTGTCAAATGTTTACATTTTAAACAAGTGGGAAGTTTATTTTAGGCCCAGCGTCCTTGGTGGCCTGAGCTCTTAGGACAACACAATCAAATTGCTTTGAATACAAAAATTGTTGCATACTTCCAGGCACTTTATTAAAAAGCTCTTACCAGTTGGCTTAGCAATTGTTTTTAAAACTTTTTTTTATTGTTTATTGTAATCTTAAGCTTTGTTCTTTACTACTGGTAGAGCTATATGAGCTAGTCAACCTGCTAGACTGTGCAATCTCAGTTTAAATCGATGGATTAAATGAATTAATTATTTAGTAAATTGCTAAAATAATATCTAGAGCAAATGGGCAAGATCAAAGGCCAACAAATTGTTTTTAGTTGTCAACAGCATATTAAATTGCTAATGAAATGCATTCTCAGGCACAGAGGAGTCAACTACATGGCATTACAATTGCCTGAATGACTTAAGACCGCCAGGATTGTGTGCCTGTGTGCTTGTGTCCTTGTGTTTTATTGATTGCATCGTCTAATGAATGCCGGCCCATGCTGGCCCAGCCAGCCCTAATCGACATGTGACAGCTAAATCGACCAGACAGCATTAGCATAATGTTGCATAAAATATGCAATAAGCAAGTGATTTTCATTCTCATTTCCATTTGGCATCTCATTGAAGCTCCACTCTTCATTACATTAAATCAAAGCCGCCTCTCTCTCGCCCTGAAATTTAATTTTCAATTTCAATTTAAATTAAAATAACCAAACGGGGAGAGAAGTTAAAGGAGGAAACCGCTGCAAAGAAAAAGGTTTTCCCAGGTGGAAAAGGCAACGATTTAATTAATATTTAAAATCATTTTTTTTCTGGTAGATAATTTAGAAAAATATTTCAATCTGCCTGGAGGATTTAGGTCTAAAAAAATCCAGTTGCATAGAAGAAGGATGTGGCGACGCGTTCTCTCTTTCGCTCTGGGGCCATGTATGAGAGGGCTGGCCGTATCGTTGTGACCCGACTGCTGGGAATATTCAAAGCAATTGTCATTGCCAGCACGTTTCGCATTGGCAAGTGGGGGGTAACCTGCTGGTAACCGATGGTAACCGATGGTAACTGATGGCAACTGGCAAAGGGTGCGGATTTGGCAAGTTGGAAAGTTGAAAACTCTCGTAAGAAAGTTGAATTCGAAAACTGCGAGAATTGTGTTTGCTATTTATACGCCAAAATGTCACTGATAACGAACTTTCTTTGCCAGTCGATGGTGCCTCCGCTGCTGTGGCTAAGAAAACAATCAGACAATTGCCGGAGGACTTGGAAGCATTTTGTGTGACTACTGCAGGCCACACAGAGGCCCACATCCAGGCGGCAAATGAAAATAAACTGGATGCTGCAAGGCCTTAAAGGTTTAAGCAAATCTGACAGTTTTGTCGGCTGGCCAAAGACAATGGCTGGCAGATTCGTATTTGGCTTTGGCAAGAAAAAATTAAGAACAATGTTGGGGGAAAGTTTTTGCGCAGCATTTTAATTGCACGCAAAAACTTTTAACTAACTAACAAGCCGAAAACTAGGCAACACCTCAGTGCACAAATACAAACACACACACACACACACGCGCACACACATACGTATAACTTAAACAAAAGCGACTCGGGCAAAATCTAATTTTCAAACATTTACGTTTTAATTTTACTTGTTAACAATACACTAACTTAGGGGGGGCGAGGGGGGACTGGAAAGGATTCAGAAAACTCCTGCCAGACAGCTACTGAATAAACATGAGCAACCGCCCCCCCTCACCGCCCCTGTCCAGTCACACAAGGGTGATGGCTGATGCCAGGCTGCCTCTTGGTTAGGAATTAAACTGGCATATTTGCTTCTGCTGACCCACCAACCACCACTGGGCCGCCCCCTTTGGCCGCTGCAATTATTTATGTGCCGTTAAACTGTTCTTTTTTTCGACTTTTCTTTTGCTTTCTTTGTCTTTGGCGAACCAGTCAAGTGTCAAGTGCACACAGAACAATGAAACTAATTTCATAATCCAAACAGCCAGACCAACAACAAAGGCGACAATTAAAACAAGATTTTTGCGTTAGATAATTGAAAATGCAGCGAATGTAATCGCTGGACTTGGTTAAGCAATTTAAATAAATAAAAATTCTATTAACAAAGTCAATTAATAAATATTTTGTAAGCCGTAAGGCAGGAGGCAAAGCAATTGTCTAGACTTTGTTGCCTACTTATGGGGGGCAGCTGTTGGCCTGACTGGCTCTGTGCCGCAAATCAAAAATCATCAACAGAAGAAGAAAAAAATATATACAAAAAAAAAAAAAAAAAAACCAAGGAAAGTAAAAGAAAAATCTGCTCAAGAGCTGCACAGCGTATTAAATCATTTCCGCACTAAAGAGCAGAGCAGAGCAGCAGGCAGGCAGGGCAGCCACACAGGGAGGAGGAGGCGGTTAGCCGATGTGTGTTTGTGTGTGTTGGTAACTTCTGTGAGTGCGACTATTGCAGTTTTACCACTATTTATGTGCCAGTGTGTGCCTGTGTGCGTGCGAGTGAGTTTCCATTTGCTCTATCTAGCCAAGTCGAAAGCATAAAAATGATTTGCCCAAAAGAACACACACAAAACATAAACACACACACATACGTATACGCATTAGTGCATCCATGTGTGCGTGTTGGTGTGTCGGTGTGTGTGTGTGTAACATATTCAGGCAATTACTGCCATTCAGCGCATTTCAATTCAACTTCAAAAACTGCCTCCACAGTCAACCATAGTAGTTGTTGCCATTTCACGTGTCTGTATGTCCGCCGTTGCAAGTGTAAGTGGTGCGGGCCTGTGTACGCGTGTGTGTGTGTGTGGCGAAAGTAGGAAAAAAGCTTTTAAACTTCACTCAAGATTTTTGCTTCTGTTCCACGGCTCTATTCGTCTTACATATATATAATTTTTCTTGATTTTTCCTCTTTTTTTTTTTTTTACTCTTCTGCTCACTTGGTTTTTTGTGCCTCTTTACAATGGGCAAGATTTTTCATTAGGTTTACATAAATATTTAATTTTTTTATACAATAAATGCTTTGGTTTTTGTTAGGTGATTGATTGATATAGTGTATTCAATGGTTAGAGAATTTCTACAGCGAAAGGCAAGCAGGCAACAGTCCTATGACCGAACTGAATGCATAGAAGACAGCCCAACAAGGGTTAAAGCCTGCATACTTTACTGTTAACCTTACTAAGCTGAAGCTCCCATGTCTAAAGCTAAACGACATAGCTGGCAGTAATGTTGATGTAAGCTGGAGCTTAGCAGCCAGCTGTTGAACAGCCCTAATGAGCCTCTGACTCGAGTTGGCAATTGAATTATAAAATTTTCTCAATTCATTACAACTTACAAAATGATCTCCGAGGTTTTTTTCGCACAAATGAAAATAGTTTTCACCCGTAAACTTTTCCACTGTTGAAGTTTATATTTAGTCCATAAATTCGTATGCTGGAGGTATGTCTTTATCTAGCAACTACCAACTACCGCTTCATATATTTCAACTTCTTTCTTTTGCAGTTCGTCTTCATCGTTTTTCATGCCGCTTGTTGGGCTTTTACTTTGTTTGTCTATCTACATGTACATGTGCATGTGCATGTGCATGTGCATGTGCAGTGGGCTCCTCTGTCTCTGTCAAGCTCTCTACTCTGGTTATATATAGGAGCACTTGTATGTGCTCTGACTGGGCTGGGCTGAGTTGGGCTGTATGATGTGTCGTTTTTATAAGTCTGTCAAAATGTAGTTCATATATTTTTGGCGAAAATTCATTTTGCAGTTGACATAACTTTGTCAGCCCCAATTTATCAACAACAATTAGTAGAGCAGAGAGCCCACCAGCTTCCACTGACGAGTTGCCTTCCAGATAGCCTCACAGACCGACAGACAGACTGACTGACAAACAGATAGAGAGACAGACAGTTGGATAGAGAGAGAGACTGTGCATGGTAAGTATGGGGCGTGGCAAGTATGTGACAAGTATTTTGCACAAAACTTTGTCTGTCTACTGTATATGGCAGAAGGCAAAATATCAACTGACAAACTGACAAACAGCCGCTTAGACTAAAGCGCCAACGACTGCCAACAACTGACGAAATGAAACGACTCGCAACGACGACGACGACAACGACAACGCAACTTGCCTTGGCACTCGACTTGACTTTTCTCGAGTTTAACTTGCATTATGGCTCTTGATGATGAAGAACTTGCAACTTGCAACCAACCAGCCAACCAGCCATCCATGACAACCTGCCAGCCACCCAGCCAGTCAGCCAGCCAGTCAGCCACCCTGACGTATGCGTAATATTATAATGTCAAACTAATGTGCAACACTTGGCAATTTTCGCCATCAAGCCGGTGATGAACTTAACTAAACTATGAGTATTAAGCATCGGGCAACTCACCTGTACTCATGCGAGAGGAAGAAGGTGCCACGGATCAGACATCCATTGGGATTCTTACGTTTGCCGTTGAAGATCTTCTGATAGTGATCATAGTTGTTCAAATTGACGGCCCCATCAAAGGTCAACATAATGATTTGTGGTATCTGAAAAGACAAGGAAAATTCATTATTAATTAGGGGAACTGTCAGGGGGTTTAGGAGGGCAGGGAGTCCTACTAGGTATCACTGGGGTCTTGTTGTTCTTTTTTTTGGATAATCTTGCTCTGTTAGAGTAGCCAGTGGCTGGACAGGTGACCCACTTGGTTTGTTCTGGTTCCTAGCAAGCTGCTGACATTGTTTATTGCCATTTGGAGCTCATTGATGAGCTGTTTCTTGACTGGTTGACTCACTGGATCGACCATAACTGCAGCTGAGTTGACTATCATTGCCACCTGTCTGATAACAGCTAACGGGGCAGCACAATGAACAGCTTTGTCCCTCTAGGAAGTCAGAAATTCTTCAGCTTAGAGGCCGCCAGCTGGCTGGGTCATATCAATGGCTTTCAGATATTAAGTATACGACCTGGCTAACCAGGGCTGAATGTCAACTGCTGGCTGCTTAATTATATGATTTGCTTATTTGCTTTCCGCTGTAATCTCCAGTGTGGATGTGTGTGTGTGGGCCCAATTAGAACTATGCTGACCTCAAAATCAGCGGGGCATGCGAATGGCATTGGAAGCCACAGCAGCAACGACAGCAACAGCAACAGCAACAGCAGCGGCAGCGACGGCTCTAATTGAAGGTTTTGCGCATTTTGCGTTTGTTTTTCCTGTCTACGTTGCGCCTGGCTGCACTTTTCCCCTTGCGCCTTTTTGCCTACTTTCGGCTCTGTTAAGTTGCAACTTGAGTATTAAGCATAATTAGTGGGCATGTGGCGTGCGGCATGGTAGGCAGGTTGGCAGGTAGGCAGGTAGGCAACCCAGCAGGGCCAGGGCAGCCCGTAGAGCGCCACGTAGCGGTTACTCTAAACCAAATTAATTTCAAATAATGCTTAACTATCAATAACAAAACAGCAACAGCGATGGCGATGGCAACAGCAACAGCCATTGCAACAGCGAAGCAATTCCATTACAAAAATTGCCACCCCGGGAAATGCTGGATGGAAAAGCCCTCGTGGAAAAAGCAGCTGCAATAAAGCAAAGCAACGGCGACGCAGTTTTGTGCTTTCAACACTTTAAGTGCAATTCCATAATCAAAGACCGCTGCGAATGGAGGGAAACCGAAAATAAGCAGAAAAAAATCGGAGAAAAATAAAGAAAACGACGCCCCATAAAAACAAGTCAAAAATTATATTGAAATCTACAACGACGCTCCGTATATACTATTCACCTTGGCAAAAATGCCTCACAGGTTGGCCCAGATGGAAATAAAATTAATTAAAGTGAAGCCACATCGACAGCTATATGATACAGTAAAACAACAAGGATCATATCTGAGGCAGAAGGAAAGAGCTCTTCAGTTGAAATTAGTTCTACGTACAATTGATTACAGTTCATAATTAAAAAACGGCCTGGAACGGTTGAACATATAAGGGAGGGTCCATAAGTCTCTTGAGAGCTGTCTGCTGATCTCATTACATGTAAATATATATTAAAAAATTATTAAAGCACCCTGGAACGGTTGAACCTATACGGGAGAGAATGTCCATGAGAAAAAAACTAAGAAATGAAATTTTAATTTATTAAATTTATTTATCTTGTAGTTTGCCCATTGTAGAGCCAACAAACATTGAAAACAATTAAAATTAAAAAATGATGGGTTGACGCTAAGGTGTTTATGCTTAGGCGACTCTTTGAGGATCGCTGATAAAAGCGCTGTTTAGTCAGCTGACGTCAGTGTTGAACTCTGCAAGCGCAGCGATGTTTTACAGATAAGCAAATAAGCAACACAGTTTTCCAGTTCCCAACACTAGCATCTAAGCGTTTTAATCGTCGCTTTGTATGGAACAACCTGATGGCTGAATGACAGCTACCCGGAATTATTGAATAGAGCATTGGGATATCATAAAAAATAAAGAGAAAAAGGAGAATCGAAAGGAATCAATGTGAATGTTGAGGTTGAGTCGAGCGGCAGCCCGAAATGCATTTTGCCTGAGCTGGCCATAAAGGCAGCCAGCACGACTGGCTGGATATAGACAGCTAGATGGTTGGCAGGGAAGGGCAGACGGGCAGACGGGCAGCTCGACATACAAATAGAAGAGTCCAACACTTAAGCCCAACTGTAGGACATATAAAAAAGATTATTGTACAAATTCAATATTAATGTGGGGTCGACTACACTGCCCGGCTAAAACTGGACCGAACTGAGCTGTCTGAATTATGCAGAGGCGTGAAACACTTGAAGCATTGAGCTCAGGCGGTCAGCTTAAGTGCGGCTTAAATGACGACGATGACAATGAGATGATGACGATTATGATTATGAGGGCGATGGCTATGGCAATGGCAATGGCGTTGGGTATGGTAAGGATGGCTGTCTGTCTCCTTGGTTGATACTGAAAATTGGAATTTGAAATGCGTTTCGATTTGTCTTTTATTCTTTGCTTTGCCCTGCCCTGCCTTGCTTTGCTTTTGGCATCCTTTGGCTGGTTCAGTTCGTTCGCTCAGTTGGTTTATTGAAAGGCATATTTCAATGCGCGTTTCCGCAAAAATGAGTGAAAATCAACTGCCAATGCAATGGCATCGTTTGAATACTTAATGCCGCTGCTGTTGGCAGGGTATATAGATTAGGAAAAGGCATAGGAAAAGCATTTAAATTTATTTAATTTTATTGTTTCAATTCCGCTGTTCCCAATAATGAGTTTAAATATTTGTCTTTTCAACCCGATTAAAACTTCCTAAAAATCTGCAGTCATCGGCTTGTTGATTTGATTTTTCTAATGACAGTCACCTTGAATTATTATTTTATTTAAGAGATTTTCTTACCCCAGAGTATCTCAGTGTCGTTCACATAGCGCTTCTCTATAAAATAATTTTTTTTATTCTTTTGATTTCCTTTGGTTCATATACACATTTTTTCTCCACTGAATTATGAAGTAAAAATATTATTGCAAATATAATGAATGTGAGTCAAAAGGCGGCAGCAGCGGAAGTGCATACAGAGCTCTCTATCTGACTCTGTCTGTGTCCTGTATCTGTCTGTGTATCTGTGACTGTGTGTGTGCTAAAACAAGTCATAAATTTTATGTTTTTGCGCTTTATCGAAATTTTGCTGAACTTATTTGTGAACTATGAACAAAAGTGTTTGTTTTTTTTTTTTTTTTTGTTCGTCGTCTGTCGTTAAACGTCAACTTAATGTTGTATAAAATATCTCCAACCACATACAGTTAAGGGCAGGCCAAGTGTAATTCGTCTATTGTGGGAAAAACTAATTTAAAAAGATTTTCTTGGATGGTTTTGTGCGTCTATTAATGGTGGCAGCTAAGGCTAAAGCTTCACATGAGACAAGAAATACATTTTTAAATGGGTAAAAATAATCAGAAAATTTAAAGAATATTTTATGGCAAAGATTTATCCATGTTTGATGGCTGGAAATATTTTTTTGACAGCTATATGATATAGAAGACCGCTCTGGACGGTACGTTTTTCTCTTAAACGTCGTTAGGAGCTATTTTGACAGCTGTATGATATAGAAAACCGATCAAATGAGTTTTGGTAAAACAAACAACTAAATTGCAGCATTAAAAGTTGTAGAAAAATTATATTCAGGTTATATGGCAGCTATATGGCTTAGTAAACCGATAGACTAGCTTGTAGTGCAGCTGAAAACTATCGAAAGATTGTGGATAACGAATAGCAGATTGTCAAAGTATATAATTCAGGGAGCTTGGCACGTCTCATCAGATGTCTAATAAAAGTACAAACAGGGATTTGTTATGCATGTTTAGGGCTTCAATTTCTTTTATAGCCAGTCCCCTGTGCATGTGTGTGTGTGTTGGCGCTTGTGTATGCGTTGATAATTTGTGCTTAATGCGACTCAAGTTTGCACTTTAGTCTTCTGAGCAAATATGGCAGACAGCAGGCAGCAGACGGCAGATGGCAGTTGCTAACCAGGCCAGTAGCTATTGGCAAGGCAGCAGCCCAAGGTGCGGGAAAGTAGTTGACACAGAGATAGATGGATAGATGTGGATGGTTTCCCTCACCCAACCGGGCGGGCGGGCAGCCATCTTTCAGTTAACTGTCAACTGAAGGCTGCAATGGAAGATGCTCGAGGTAGGTTGCAGGAAGGCGACAGAGTCTGGTAAATTTGCATAGCTTAGTTGCTCAATCGCAGCGACAATTGAGCGGCTCATTGATTGAGTGATTGCAGTGCCGCATAAATGTAGCAGCCGGCAAACACAGTGAGAGTCTGTGAAAGTTCTTGTTGACACTGTGCGGCAACTCGCTTCTCATTGCTTTCTCCTTTGGCAATTTTTATTTTCACTGTTTTTACTGTTTCCCGCTCTGGTTTTTTTTTTTCGAAATCAAATTTGATTCGATACGCAATTCGCATTCAAATTGAGTAAAAGCGGTTTGTTTGGCGCTGGCACTTGGCATAATCCAAAGTTTGTTTTTCCAGCGGAAATTGGCCGCAGCAGCTGCACTTGAAGCTGAGAAGCCAACGCTCCGTATGCGTAATGCAGCAGGGCGATGAGCCTTCATTCGCTCTCTTTGTCTATCGCTCTTTATCGGTCTCTATTGGTCTCTATCGATATCTATCGATCTCTATTGGTCTCTATTGGTCTGTCTTGTTTTATTTATTGCGTTGGTTAAGTATCCGATGAGCAACAGAAGTTTATGTAATGTAAATTAACCGCTTATTTGTGGTTAATTGAAATCATATTAATTATAATTATGTTCTCACACACCCACAGGCACATACATACACATACACAGAGACAGAGAGAGAGAGAGAGAGAGAGAGAGTAGGAAGCGCTGGTGAATGGGCAAAGTAGATTGAAATGCAGACAGCAGCTGAGATTATTTTGAGAGAAGCCGGGTGGTGGCAGCTGTGGAAACACATGTAAGCACTAATAACACTTAAATAAGCACCACTTTCAGGCAAACACACACGCACATGCACTCACACACACACATAGAGAGTTATATGCAGGCAACTGCAGGACAAAAAGGGACACAAATAGACGACAAACAAACAGACAGATAGACAACCACAGCGACAGACACACAAATAGATAAAGAGGCTGATAGACCCATCGACCGACCCACCGACCCACCGACCGACCTACCGACCGACGAACAGTTGGGACTGTCCGGACAGTCGGACAGACATTTCAATTTCGAAATTAAGTGGCTCACTTGCGTTGTTTGTGTTTCGTGTTTGCGTTTTGCGTTTATGTTGAAAATCGGCCGATGCGGCCACATAAACTTCCTGCCTGCTATCGCACTCGCGTATTTGTCTTTTCTATACCCTATAAAGGCAAATCTCTTTTAGGCCAAAGACTATATGCAGCCAAGGCAAAGCAAACTACTTTGTTAATACTTAGGCCGATGCTGCTGCATCCAGTGAACTGTTAGGTTAATTGGCTTGTAGCTAATTAAATATTTGATTTAATAACACAAAAAAAAAATTAAATAAAATGTGAAAGAATTTTCATCTCATTTTCATTGATAAAAGTGGGGAAAATTGTTAAAAAATCTTTTTATCTATGCTCGCCAGGTTTGTCAGATCAATTTGGATGAGAAACCCCATCGATTGAAGGACTTTAAATCGCTCAATGTGATTGATAAAAATATAGAAAAAATCTTGGATGTTTCTTCAAGGGAAATCAGCCGTTTTAATTTGGTTGGAACCCTTTACCAGGATATGCTAACCGCCTGGATAATTGTTGATTCAATTTACACTATCGTTGGTTGGGTGTTGTTGATTGTCATTGTTGTTGCTGCTGTTGTTGTTGGTGTTGTCTGGCATTGCCATTATCGTGCATTCGCAACCACAACTAATGTGCACTTCAGACTGTCTGTCAATTGGCATTACACACAAGCACACATCAAAGCACACACACACGCACACACAAGCCAATATAGACGTGACATTTAGCCGCTGCATTACTTTTATCCAGAGTTTTTCCAAACAGATATCAGATTTATGCATTTGAATTGTCCAACAAAAATTATTTGTTTGCTTGTCAGTTGTTGTGTACAAATTATGTCTGTTTGTATGCATGTAAGCATGCATGTATCTGTGCAATGGCATTGTTGAAATTAATTTTTTAATTGGTTGTACAAATTGAGTTTGGAAAATTTATTCAACCAGTTAATAAGCCAAGAAAACTGAACAAAAGGCTTCAACATGTAAGCGAACAAAGCTGGCCATTTTCATTGCCTGCTTTACAGCGCCAGTAGGAGCACTGTGATCGCGCTAGAGTGCGTCTGATTCTATTTTTTTTGAAGGAAATTAAAGGATTTTTATATTAAATTTTCTCAGATTAAAATCCCCCGTTTAAATGGCCTTAAAGTTGAGTCAGCAATGAAGTTGGCTTTTCCTCTTTGTTCCTGCTATTTTCTTTGCTTTTTTTTTTTGCGTTATTTGAACAGTTGAAATTTCTATAATTTTGCGAAATCCACCTTTGTTGTCTTTATGGCATTTGGCTTTGGCATAAAACCGAGAAGAGCCCATAATTCTTGGCCAACACATACAAGCACAGCGTAGTTATTAAACAGGATATTCGAATCAACAGGAATGGCAACAGCAACAGCAGCAGCAGTAGCAGGAGCAGCAGCAGGAGCAGCAGCAGGAGCAGCAGCAGGAGCAACCTAACCTGACTTTAGACAATAAGGCAAGCAACAACAAAAGCCACCAGGATGGTGAATAACAACAACAACAGTTAAAGCAGACAGAATTGTACAACAAATGGCAAAGACAACAGTACAATTTCCTTATGCAAAGAGGCGATAACAGCAGCCGAATGCAAATACACAGATTTATGACCCCAAGCCAGGAGCTTCAATTCCCCTCTTTCCCCCATCCGGTCTCTCTCTTTTTCTCTCTCTGTCATACTCTGTTCCAGGTAAAGTGTTCTGTTGTCCTCTTCAGTCATACAGCAGCCAGCTTTTGTCTGGCTGTCGCTTGCGATCCACAGCTGCCAGGGTTGCATTGGCCTGTCGTTAAACTAGTAGAAGCTTTTAATGCATGGAAAATTTATCATCAAAGTCCCCCACCAAGCTGACATTAAAATATTTTATTTTAATTTCTCTTCAAATAGCATCGAGTGAAACTCACCTTTTCGGGCTCAAGTTCACCGGGTATCTGGGTGCCATCCTTGGAGCAGAAACAGTAGGGCAGCTGGCAGTCTTCCGTGTTGCAACGTTGAGCGGTATCGGCCGGGGCATCCGTTGCCGGTGCAGGTGCTGCAATTGAATAAAATTTGTTGGCAAAAATATTGGTTATGGATGTCGACAGTCAATTTTAAAATTATTTAGTTATTTAGTCTCCTTCTCTCTGCAACCCACAACCACCCACAGCCACCCACCAGCATCCACCAGCATCCATCGCATAGACAGAGACAAAGGCGTGGCTGAGATCGAAATCGAATTGAAATTGGAATTCGGCAACAATACAAAGCGAAGCCGATAGCTATGGCTAGACAATCAGCAAGTAGCGAGGCTAACATGTCGAAAGTTAAAAGTCAACAAATAACACAATGCAATACAAATATCAATAAGGCTGGATGGCTCGATGGTTGGATGGTTGGATGGCTGGTTGGTTGGCCCATCTAAGGCAAAAGTCAAAACAACGTACACAATGTGCAAGAAACAAGTTAAAAGAAAGTTAACAATGACTGAAGCTGCGATGGTGATGGTGCGATGGCAGGAAGAAATTCGTAGGGCATTTGGCGTACGGAAATCCAAATAACCTGGGGCCAAACCCGGGCTCCCTCCTCTCTTTCACTCTCCCTCTCTGGCTTTCACCATTTTCGAGGGCAGCTAGATATTTGCATATGTGTGGGTGTAGCAGGCTGGCCCCGGCCCCAGCCCCAGCCCCAGTAGGCATAGCATACTTTCCTGGGCCAGATTCAATACTCAGAAGCACAGAGCTTCAGAACTCAATAGAATTCGATTGGCATTTGCTTCTGCTTTTTTTCTTGTTTTTTTTTTTTGTTTTTTTTTTGTGTTTGCAAGTAAACAAATTCGCTTAAAGTTCACAAAACAATGGGTGGCCAGGCTAACTGTTGGCCAAACAATAAGCAGCAAAAGTCTAAAATCAGTGTGAAGGGGGAGGTATAAAGTTGGCTGGGGCCAACAGGTAGCCTGAGCCCGAGAGGCTGGCAAATATTAAATGCATTTCCTGCGCCTCGTTGCGTTCAATCAATGAATATTGCCATTCATATTATCGCTACTGTTATTCTTGCCATTGTTGTGGTCTTATCTGGGCTTTTCACACACCCACACAAACCTCCACACACCCACACATAGATAACATATCGAGTGTGTCATGCCTGCCTGGCAAACGAAGAGTCAATCAAATTAGCATCCGACCTACTTACCAGGCATTCGATAGCAGCAGGTGTTGATTTAATCTGAGTTGGAAAATTAGTTCTGTCATTGCCTCCGACCTGAAGCTGTCGGCATATTATATTGTTTTCCATCTGACACGCATTTGCATTTGCATCCGTATTTGTCTTGGCCCGTAATTAGTTTATTGGCACGTATAAGTGGGGACATCAGTGAGGTTTTTGATTCAGGGCAAGACGAGCCCTTGGGTCGTCACTGTGTCAACATGACAAATCAAAAAACACAACTAGAAGGCTATCAAAACAACAGGACATGTGATACGATATGAGGAGGGCTGCCTGCGAGCAGAAATGGTAAGGAAAATAGCTTGTCAAATGCATTTTATTGAGGTTCATTGTCATATCGATTGGGCTGACCAAGTAGATCTCAGCACTCTTAAGACAGAGAGGTAGAGGGCCAAGGCTATCAGGGAGTCTGTAGTTGAGGTTTTCTATGGATTAACTATACCATACAGCTGTCAAATAGCCAAGGCTATAAGGAAATATGTTTATCTGGCAGTTAATTGAGGTTTTCTTTGGATAAACTATACCATATAGCTATCAAAAATATAAAAAAAAAATGTTTTATAAATTTTCTTTAACAAAATATTATTTTTTCGTATTAAAATGGAATTTTTATGGAAAGAGAAGATCCTTAGACTGTACTATATCCCTCTTAGCTGCCTTTGCTGGCTCTGCATCCTCCTTTCCATTGTGTGTGTGTGAAATATAAAACTCTATATAACGTTTTCGCTTTGTTTTATTTCCCTAATTTGAATTCAGAGAGTGAAGTTTGCTGTGGCAACATTTGCCCGGCTGGCTATTTGCTGTGTTGGCCCACCATACACCATGACGTATGCGCTATTAACAGTGCCCATCATCAATCAATTTAAAAAGTAGGCTTAATGTCGCCTGACAAGGCCCCAAATGCAAACAAAACTAATGATGGCAACGGCGAAGCCTTTTCTTGGTTTTTTGGTTTGCAGTTAATTCAAGGATTTTGCCACGAAATCAAATGGACTTTGCCAATGTGTGGAGGTTGAAGTGGACCTTTCTAGGCGTTTAATTTAATTGCAATGGTTACGGGGGGGAGAAGAAGGACTCTTTGGCTAGTTTACATAACTATTTATTTTATTAGAATGGCAACAACTAGACAAATAAATTGTTACAAAATAACAACAAAAACTTGCCCCAGACAACACGTTAAAAGGGGATTTTGCTGTTGCTGTTGTCATTGCTGTTGCTCTGCACTTGGCTCTGATTTGTTTTTGCTACAGATTTGATATTGCTCTAAGCTTATGTTGTCCTCTGCCAGAGTGAATATGTAACATGGCATGCATAACAACAGCAACAACAGCAGCAACAACAAGTGCAAAAAGTTTACACAGCCAACAAGGACAGCAAGCAGCAAGGCGAACAAAAATAATAAACAGTGTAATATGTAATAAATATGAATGAGTTTAATTTTAGCTTTAAATATTAATATAAAAACATCTACACAAGCTCACACACACACACACACACACACTTGGGTAGAAAGTCTGCAGAGTTCCCTAGAGCAAATGGCAGTTGCCTTTGGAGCCCTGAAAAGTGTGCTATGATTTTGACATAATTTTGATTTGCAAAACAAATTACATAAACAAAATAATAAAAATACTGTTCAGCATAAGGGAAAAAATAAATAAATGCAATTTCAATGAAAATTTTGTAAATTTTATAACTCATATATGCATCACCCCCCCCCTAACTCTCTGTTTCTTTGCCTTCCTCTCTCTGTTTCTCTCTATATGATTGGCATATCAATGGCTTTAAAATATTTTGTGGTCACTTCATAAATAACAGCAATGAAAATGAAATGCCTGACAATTAATTGGCCAGGACATTGACACCCACACACACGCATAGTCTCACTGAACAATTGCAGTGTGCAATCAACATAAATTCTCCTGTGTTACAGCCAAGTACTCTGCCCCTTAAAACCGTATAAAACACAAAAAATAACAGAGAAAGAGGGAGAAAAAAGGAGAAAAAAAAGACGAGAGAAATAAATGCATAAAATTTTATTATTTCAAAGAGCAACTTGGAAAATTTTGCCCAGTCGAGCAAGTGAATGTCATGTATATGCATATGCTAGCCTCAATGTGTCTTTGTGTGCGTCTGGCTGTGTGTGTGTGTGTGGGTGGATGTTTGCTGAGGACTTTTGCACAGTTATTGAATAAAATGTAATAAACACTTTTGGTAACTTTGTCTTATACATTGCGTTGTGACTGCCAGAGCCTCGACAACGACACAGACATGCAATCAAACAGGCAAACGAACAGTTTTCCTCTCTGGCAACCATAAAGCTTTTAAATACCCTAACTAAACTATAGATGTTTAGGTATTTGAGAGGATAATTCCCTGAAATTGAACTAATGCCTTAGGGAAGCCAAACACTTCAGTAGATCCAAGTCTATTGACTCTTAAATTATTTTTTAAACATTTTTCTCTAGATAAAATTATAAAAAGAATTGTTTTTTTAATTCAGGGAAATTTCTGAGAACAAATATTTTGTAATTTAGTTAAAAAATCATCAGAAAAACTCCCAGAGAAAGGATATCATAGTTAACTGAAAGCTGCGTTGGTAGCGGCCCAAAGAAAATATTTTTCTAGTCACCTAAACAAAGAATGGTTCTCAACCAGGAAAAAAACCTGATTTACTAAAACCTAAAATATTCGCTTACCTTGTCGGCTTCAGATTGAGTCTTCAAATGGTTATTTATGTTGAATAAAACATAAAAAAAAATTCTCTCCTTCATTGCCCAGCTGAGTTTAGACAAGATTGCAGCTGCCCTTGTCCAGCCTCATAGGAATGTTGAGTTTACTTGCCCAACTCAGGGCAACGTGGCCAGCGACACGTTGCCAACGTTGCGTATACGTAATGCAGTCTATTTGGGTTTATTTGTAGTGACTGTGTGTGCGTGTGTGGGTGGATGGGCGAGTGTGTGTTGTGTAAGCAATATTGAAATGCTGTCATTCAGCGTGCTCAGTGAATTATGAAATTGAAAACTATTCAGTGCAAAAGGAAAAAAAAATTTGTCTTGGAATTTTACAGCAGCAGCATCAGCTTTGCTCTGTGATCGGGGGGTCCTGGCGGCCATGATTAGTTGCCTTCACCTCCTCCCAGTGCCTCGAACCAGTTGACAGTTAAATAAGCAGCGTTGTGCAGGTCTCAGCTGCTACAATTTGTTGTTTTCTTTTACATTGTTTTATTAAATTAAGCAACCATTGAGGGTTTGAATATTCTAATTTCTATTTGGCCAGGCAAACGGAATCGATTTGAATTTGAATTTGAATTAAAACGAAAATTTATTTATATGCACACATATCCAGGTTTTTTTTTTTTTATTCTCTGTTGCACACACAGAGAGAGGCAGACAGTTTCTGCCGTCACAAATTGAAATTCAGTTGAGTTACGTTGCGTATACGCAATTCGTCAGCTGAGATTTAGGCAAAAACATGTTTTAGCATCAGTGGCAGCGGCGACAGTGGAAATGGTAATGGAATGTCCTCGGCCAAGGGTGGTGGAGGTGGCAGCCTTGGGTTTGACACAAAAGCTCATAATCCTTGGCTGGCTTATGTAGCGCTCGGCAGCTGGCTTTCAAATTAAAGTGCCTGGCGAATTAGAGGCAATCAGTGTGAGTTGGTTTTTGCATAGCAAATGAAGAGTTTGCTAAGCTTAAGATTGCTTCCAGCTTCACCAGTTTCACCAGCTCCACCAGCTGCCAATTGAGAAAAGTATCTCTGGTCTAAGTAGCAGCGGATTCGTTTGTTGCAAGTCCCAATCTGACAATTGAAATGTGGAGATGGAAATGCGTTGCAATATGCAAATGAACAAAAATCGGGGAAATTTTTAAAAAATTATTTGGGATTTGTTTATGGACTTGATGGACCAGTAGGTTGCAATTTATAAGGCAGATCAGAGCTTAGAGGCGCTAGTGATGATATATGTATTTCATTGGCGCTGTTTTCGCTGACAAAATCCAGCAAATTTTTTATTGGATGCTGCCAGTCATGGAAAAGCCAAGTTGAAATATGTTAGGCCAGGCTTCAAGCAAATCAAACAACCAATAATCCTTCAATGCAATTGCAGGCTGCTCGTCTCTCCGAATGTTTTGTTTAGACAACCAGCTAGCTATATGGATTTATATATATATATATTTATAGACAGTTATGTAGAGTTGTATACATTCCTCTATATATAAAAATTTGTAGAACACTAGGCAACACAGGCGGTAGAAGCAATGGCTTTTTACAGGGACGACAATTTCCTGCCTTTTACAAGGGTAAGAAAAATTGTACAAGAATATTTTTTCTCACTCATTGTAGTTTAGTTTTTAACGCATAAAAAATGTTTTTTTGGTTTTATTTATTTATTTCGATTTTTGGCAGATGAATAAACCAGTAATAGATATCAAATCAGCTGTTTTGTATTCCTAATTTATTTATTTATTATTTTATTTAAATATTTTTTCACATCCTGTTTTTTAATTATTATTTATTTAATTAAATTATCTTTATTTTTTTTTGCAGGCATATAAACCAAAAAGAAAACCATTTAAATCGCTCAATGAAACCCATTTAGCTGTGTTTGTCTTCTTTATTGATTTCTTAAGTTTTTTGTGGTTTTTATTAATTAATTAATAAATAAACTAATTTTACTAACCAACTATTTTATTTGATATTATTTTTCTTCTAAATTTAATAATTTATTTATTTATTATTTTTATTATTTATTAATTTTATTTTTTTATTGCAGAAATGAAAACCAAAAAGAAAACCTTTTAGGTCGCTTAATGAAAGCCAATTGATTGTGTTTGTTTTCTGCATTTATTTAAATAATTTTTTATGTTTTTCTGTTTTATTTAACAATTTATAAAAGCTAGAAAGCTAGACGTAAGACCTTTTCAGTGGCTGAATAAAGCCCAGTTGGCTGTGCTTGTTTTCTTCGTTAAATTTGTTAATTTTTATTATTTTTTTTCTTTAACTAATAATTAAATTTATTTTTTTAACTAAAGCTTTGTTTAATTAATAATTTTTTTATTTAATTTATTCATTTATTTATTTAATTTTTATAATTTTTTTTTCATTAATTTATAAATTATTTCGTTTTAATTTTTTTATTATTTTCTAAGAAGTAAAAGGAATTCTAAGCCAAGTGTTGATAAAGAAATAGCAGAAGGCAAACCCTTCTACACCAGCCACTGTCTACTCAATCACCCACATCCAACAGTGTGTGCTTATTGACTTTGTTATGCTGTGATGTTGTTTTGTTCTTTTATCTTTTATCATCATAAACATCATGCGTTGCATTTAGCCAAAGCATTTGCTGACACAACTTTCACCAACCAAATGCCCTTTACGCAGCGACATAAAGTCTCCTTCCATCGACTCTTTATGGATCTCTATATATATATAGATATATTTTCTATATCGTTTTTCGATGCCATCAAGCTGCGCGCAGAATGCCGCGACTGGTAAAATGAACAAATTTTCCACCAAGATAAGAAAAAAATTTGCCTGAATGTTATATGGGGTTTGGCGTATTAGGTTTACACAAAGAAAAAACAAAAAACAATTTTAGCAAAAATATAAAACACAAACTAATTTCGGCTTTAGGGAAACGCTTTTGCCATTTATAAATTAAATTTGAATATTGAATGATTGGGTAAGTGAAAGGGCAACTGATTACCATTTAAATCTACTAAAAATGTGTTTAAGAAAAATTTTAAAATAAATAAAAAAATTAAAATAAATAAAAATAAAAGTAGTTCGAAAAAATAAAGACTTTTTTGCATTTATACAAAGGAAAAAACAAATTTTTTTTTGCTAAACTTATCGGAAAAGTAGTTAATCGGATATTACATGATAAAAATGCTTTGTTATGCATAAATATTGGACATAATGGCAGCTATATGGTACAGTAGTTGGTAGAAAAAAAAATACTTTTTGGCATTTACACACAGGAAACTTGAATTCTTCCTGCTGAACTGATCGGGTAACTAGTTAATCGGATCGGCTATGCTTTCTCGCAAAGTTTTCTGACAAATTTTTGTTTTTAAAAACAGCATAAATATCTACATATATATATATAAGGAAAGGTATACATATAAGTACAAGACTGTGTAGCGTCAGCAAAAAAAAAACTGTAAATCGGGGAAAAAAAGGAGAAAATTTTTATGCACAGAGCTTTGACCTAATCTCTGCTGCAATATTTCTACTCATGCTTGCTAGAAGCTCTATGCAACTGTGTGTGTGTGTGTGTGTGTGTATGTTTGTGTCATTTATGTTATTACTTCACACAGGCATCACACACACACACATATACAAGCGACGCACACAGTCGCCACAGTCGTCGCAGTCGCAGAGAGCTATTTATATGAGACAACATTCCAGTTGGTATTACGCAAATCCCAAACGCTTTAGCTGTCGCAGCTTTCTTCCAAGCGGTTGCCTTGCGGACGAACTAACCGGCTATGGCGATGGCGATGGCGATGGTGATGGCAGTGGCACTGGGTCTGAGTCTGGTCCTGGGCCAAGGCGTTGGCCATGGCAGACTCTGCTTGCAGTAGGAAAAGTGCGTGCTTGCATGCATGTGAGCGATATGTCACTGCGGCTATATATGCAGCCATGTGTGTGTGTGTGTATGTGTGTGTGTGTGAGTGCTTCTGTGTCCCTGTGTGAGTGTGTGCGTGAGCGTATTAGTGTCTGCCTTAAATTCCCTGTTCGTTTCTGCTAAATTTGGTTGTTTTGTTCTCCATTTGCCTTTAACCTCTGTGGCACTGAGATTTTCACTTTGTATTTGGAAAATTTAAAGCTGATGGAAGCAACCTTAAGGCTGCTCTTTGTAGAAAAAACAATGGTTAAATCAGTAAAGAATTTTAGTTCTTTGAAAGAAGGTTGATTTAATCAAAACGATCTTCATTTTGTTGTGTACAGAGGCAACTTCCTGCCGTAGAACAGCAAAAAGAATCTTCCGCTTTCAGTTTAATGTATTTAAAATGAAATAAATTGATTTGCCATAAGCAAGTGAATAATTACAGCCTGTGGAGGGTGGAAGTGCACAGCCAGCTGCAGTAATGACTGTACCATTAACACAGCTATGAAGGCAGGGAAATGTTTTTGCTTATTTTAGTGTCAATTAGGTAATAACTTTAAACAGCAGCTTAAACTAGAAATTTCAATTAGGGTGGCGAAAAATTTAGTGGCTCAACTCAGTGTTGGGAAAGTAGTAAAAACTTTTGTCAAGTGTATGAGAGGAACAGTTTTGAGTTTCAGAAACTGCTGCTGCCCTTTTGTCTTGTGTGGGTCGTAAGGTGCTGGGACTTGTGTGGCTGTAAAACTGAAAACTAAATCGTAAATGTAAGCTTTAATGGTCCACACAGGCACGCAGACACGCAGACAGAGGACAAAGGACAGAGACATATATGATTATGATGAGGATTTCTTTACCTCTGAGATGATTTTTTTGCTGTACTCTTGGCTTAGAACTTTCGTGCTGTTAGGGCAACATGGGTCTCTGGCAGTTTTTTGAAAGTTGGTTATACTTAAGCGGTCGCGTTTGTGAACCCTAAAGCACTTGGCATTCATCTTGCCACACAGGCAGCAGGCAGTCCACACAGTCCACACGGTCCACACAGTCCAGAGTCCAGAGCTTCGTGGCACCTTTTGACCTGAGTTGCGCTTTTTATGTTCCATTTGCTTTTGTCAACGTGCGGATGCTCAGCTTTCTCGTTCGATTTTTGGTTACATTTTACCCCCTCCCAGTGGGTGGGTTTGAGAAAGAGAGCGACAGGGAGAGGGAGGTGGCTTGGCATACAATTTGGGCCATAAATGAATTATATGCCACATATACTCAGAAATTGCTTCCTAATGCACAACATCCGGGCCACAGTGACTGTCTTTGCCTGGCACTTACAGTTGCCTTCGTTTAAACCACTGTAAGAGCTATTATGTGTGGGTGTGCGTTGGGGTGTGTGTGTGTGTATCTGTGTGTGAATTCTAATAGAATGCCCAATTCTATTTTTGAGCTTCTAATAAATTTCATGCTGCTCTACAGCTTAGCCATGTAATTTTTTGTCTTTTCCCTCTGACTCTGTCACTTGCTCCTCTCATTTTGGTTGCAGTGGTTGCTCTGCCTTTGGCTTTGGGAGTTTTTTTCTTTTTATTATTTTTAGTTGAGAACTTTGGTTTTCGTAAACTTGAAATCGTTTAGCAAGCAGAATCAACTTCCACAGGCTGTTGTTATTCTTGTGGTTGCTTAAAACCTGCAGTTTTAATAATTTAAAAAGTCCGTTTTGCTTGCCACTCAGCGTTGCATTATGCAAATCAAGTGAATCAGGTTAATCAGCGTCCGCTTGGCAATTTTCGCAGCTTCAACTTGTTAGCTTTCCTTACCAGAGACTTGCTAGATTGCTGGATGACTAAATCCCATAGCTGTCAAAGAAAATTGCCTAAAAGTATGCAAATGTCTATCAATTTTCGCATTTAACTTGCCCTCTTGACAATGTTTTCTTAATTTTTTTAGCTATTCAGCTTTTGATAAATTTTACTTTATCATACAGATTTTTTCAAGTGTATTCCTTGCTTTTGTTGACCTCACACAGCTGCCTGATTTATGAGGCTTTTTTAAGTCTTTTGTTTCTTCTGCTTTTCCTTACAAATTGATTGTCTTTTGCATATGTGTCGTCTGCTGCGGCTCGCCTTATTGGCATTTGGTTAATTTAAAGCTTTGACTTAATCACTTACTTGTGGGCAAAGGACCGCACTTGGCTTCATCCTTGAAAGTGCAGAACTTTTGGACATCGTCAAAGTACAGACCCGAGGGGCAGCGATTTAAGTACGGATAACCATCGACACACTGAGGAGAGAAATAAAGAGAAAAATATAAGTTTTTGGTTTTATTTGTCGTAGAGTGAAGAGTTTTTACCTGATAGAAACGCCGGCAGGTGGCAGGATCAGCATAGTTGCCATTGGCAATGTGAGAAGGACATAGGAATTCATCTTTCTCCTTGGTTTGACCTGCAAGCATCAATTGATTTTGTTAACAGAAAAAATCTAGAAAAAATTATTCTTTTGACTGCCCAAGAGATTTTTTTTGTCAAGTTGATGCCTCTAAAATTAATTTTATGATGTTGGATTCATCCCGACAAAATGTTTCCCAGCCTTGTGGAACACTTTAAAGCATTTTCCCTGATCAACGTTCATTTTTTTTCATTTAGAATTAACCATAAAAAATATTTAACTGCAAATTACTTGGTTTTTCTATATTTCAATTAGTTAATAGAAATTTGCCAGTGTAACTAGCAGTTAAAGCCGCCACCACGAATAGTTGCATTTAAAGGGCTTAAAACTTAAAATGTTGCAAAACGAATCAAATAATTGAGTTGGGCCAGCTGAAAATGGAAATGCAAATGGAAAGCGGCGCCCGGTGCCCGGAGATTTAACAGGTAATCTGGCCATTATTGACATTTACAACTCATTATAACTTAAATGCCCAAATCCTTGCAGCTGCCGACCAGATCGGGCCCCTCCCACCTTGCCGGCATTATGCTCCATAAATGCGGTTTAATTGTGCATTTAATTGAAATGGCCCCTAGAAAACTATTAACTGGACAACCGAACGGCTATAAAAATATTATAATAACAAAGATATCTGGCTATAAATACCGCACTTTACAAATTATAATCTCTTGGAGAATTTACAGTCTTTTCAACACAATTTTGCTAGCTATTTGTTCAATTATTTGTGTTTTTATTACATTTTTTTCGCTGATGATTTCTGTTGACTTTTCAAAAAGCCAAATCTAAGCCTTCAGTTGCCTGACATTTTGACATTTTGGCACAAACAAAACGCTGAAAAATATTAAAAAAAAAAAAAAAACCAACAAAAAAAAAACAACGGGGAAACTGCGATTGAAATAAATGAATAAAAGATAAATTATAATTAAATGGCGATTTACATTTGATTAACTAAAAACCCAGCGAATTAAAACTGCAAATGTGCCGGCAGTGAAATATTAATGAAAACGCTTGAAAAATCAACAAAATGCCGCAGCGGCAACAACAAAAACCGCATCAAAAGAGTGCTTAGCAGCAGCTGAGGGGGGGATAAAGAATGACAAGAGAGGGGGGTGTGGTGTGGTGTGGTGAGGGAGAGGGGGGGGGGGGGGCGTACAGTGCCTGGGTAATGGGTAATTGTGGTTATGGCTGCACTATAATGAATATAAATTGACTAACCGTATTAGATTAACGCGAACCTCGAAAATGCAAACAACAAAAACCCAAAACCAAATACAGACTCATGGGTGGGTGTGTATGGGTGTGCGTGCGTCTGTGTGTGTGTGGTTGTTAGCTATCCTAGCTATTATTCATAAAGCCCCTTCTATATTTAGACTAAATGTTAATTAAATGAAAACTATTATTGAACACAAAATTGCATTATGTATACGCACCGTTGGCCATTATTGGCGCTGATTATAATTATCATATATATAATGCAGCAGAAAAAAATTTCAAATTCCTGCAGCCCTGTTGGTAAGCTAGTGATGCAAGGTGATCGAATGTTTTGCCTTCCATAATTATTTAAAATACATTGACAGCTTAGTTGATCGTTTGCTGCTTTATTCTCTGCTAGCTTCAGACTGTCTTTTCATCTCATATTTGCTTCCATGTTTTCCTAGTTTATTAGGCTCTTATAGACTTCCCTCTCGACTAATTATTTCCCGCTTTCATCACTAAACCAGTAAGTTTGCCAAAATTATAATTATACTTATTGACAGATTTTTTTATTTTGTTTTGTGCTTTGTTTGTTTGATATTTTATTGTTGCCAGTTTGCCTGATGGAGTGAGGTGGACATGACGCTTGGTCCAGGCAGCAAAAAGCAATTAATTGATAGCCAATTTCAACTTATTTATGCATTTTGTTAAACAAATCCTAAAATCAAAGGGTTTAAAGTAGCCTTTAAACCATGTGATGGAAATTTATTTAACAATTCAGCCAGCTTTTTATAATTTAAAAAAACAATCCTCAGCGGCGATAAAGCTTTAGCTATTGAGATCTGTTAACGTAATTGCGCTCTGACGTTCTTCTTATTATATATGAATTTATATTCTTTTATTAGTAAAACGTTTGCATATTAAAGTTTCTATAGCATTTGTAGTTTAATTTTCTTTATAACTTAATTTTTCTTCCATTTATAATTCACTATTTTTTAATGTAAAATTTTGTGTTCATTAACTTATGTTTTATATATTTATTTCATTATTTTTATTGTTTTATATATTTTATTTTCATCTATTTAATTCTTTAATAAGTTATTCCTTTTAATATTTATAATTAATTTATTTTTGTGTCATATTGTGTTTTATTTTTTTGTTTTTCTTTTGTATATTTTTATTTATTGCTATATTTCATTTATTATTTGTTTTTTATAATATTTAATTTCATCATTTAATGTTTGTATATTGTAATTGTATATTGTCCTTTAATTTTTCTATTATTTAATATATTTATTTCTTTGATTAACTATAATTTATTTTGTATTTCTTATTATTTAATATATATATTTTTTTATCAAAGTATTTATTTTGTTTAATATAAAATTTTTATCTTATTAAATTTATTATTTATAATTTATTACTTTTATATTTATAGTTTAAATATTTATTATTATTTTATTATTTATTATGTGTTTTATTTTTATTACGCAAAACCTAGGCATATAAAATATTCTTTAGCATTTGAAGTTCAATTTTCTTTATAGTTATCAAGACATCGAATGTGATTTGTTTGATTTATTCACTTTCCGGCTAGAAGTATAAAAAGCTATTTTGGAAGTATATAAAGTATATAAAAGTTTATCTAGACGACAGGGCAAATACACTTTTCCGCAAACATTTCAGGCCTTAAATAAAATTTCTTGTGCCCTCGCATAAAGCTGTGTACACACGGCGTATGAGTTATATGTGCAGGATGAATGTGTTTGTACAGTCGGGACCACGCATATTTATATATAAAAAGTTATGGGCCGATCTTTTATTATCGCAAGTGACCATCGTATTTTGCTTTAATATATTAACAAAAACACACACACACACGCGAACGCAGACGCAGATGCAAACGCACACAAAGAGAATGAGCAACGAGCCGCTTACCAAAATGTCCAAAAATTGAGCAACGAAGCGAAACTGCCAATAAGGCATAAAAACTGTGGAAATATTTACACAAATTTCAATGATATGGGGCATGAGATCTTGGGGGTCGACGGTCGTCGGAGGTCGCTGGTGTTTTTCTCGCCACCAGCCACCAGCTACCCGACCCGCGCTACTTACGGCAGCTGCCACAGCCCTCATCTTATCCATTGGCAACATTCAAAAGCGATTTTTTGCATTTATTATTTATTCTTTTTATTTATTTATTTATTTACTTATTTACACACAAATATATATATTTTATTTTATTTTATTTTTAATGCACATAAATATTTGTAAAAGGCAACAAAATGCAATAGCCAAGGGCTATGGCTATGGCAGTCCCCACCGACCCACCGACTGTCTATCTCGATTGCTTTACCAACTTTTCACACTCATTGATTTCGTGTAATGTTTTGAGTTGTGAAAAAAATATTAAAAAAAAAGAGAAATGGAATTCGGTGGACTTTAAAGGGCAACTTAAATTGTCATAAATATTTTAAAGCCAATTGTCAAATAATTTGTGAATTGTGCGGTCAGCAATTGGTGATTTTGTTCTCTATGTAGGACGTGATATGCAAACGAGGTTTGACTTTTACGTTATTTACTTTGAATGAATTTAATTAAATTAATTCTGAGGAAAATTCATTTGGTTTTCGATGATGAAGTCAAAAGTTTTTTATTTGATTTAATGTAAAAGTTAAAAAATCTCTAAGAATAATTTATGGAAATATTTATTGATTTTTCATTCGCTTTGCCTTAAAGCAAAAAAGATTTTTTAGCTAAAATATGCGAAAGACACCCCGCGGCAGGAGTAACTAACCACAATGCGGCCAAAGGTATCAGAAACTGCAGTTAATTTTAACGGAAAGTGTATAAAATAAACAATTTTTGGCCAAAACGAAATGTTTATGGCGGTGGAAAAAAGAAATGCAAAATGAAAACCAAAGAAAGCAAAGCATTTTCATATAATTATTATCGTGGCTAATTAATATTTATTATTAGTCAGGGTCCTGCCAGCCACAAGGCCAGAAGGGGATGCCTCTTACTCTGCCGCAATAATAATAATGCAACTTTGTACCTAAGAGGCTTAGAATTTGTTACCTAAGAGAGCAAACGACACAGAGAGAGGGAGAGGGAGAGAGCAAGAGGGGAGGAAGAGGAGGCTTTAACTTGCAATTTCCTTTAAACGGACTTTCCAGAAGGGCATTGGGGCCATCCCCTTTGGGTCAGCCCCTGGTAGCACCTGCTTGGACTGCTGATAGAATCAGCCATGTTGATGGCTCTGCAGATGCCGTGGATGCTGCTGCGGTCTGGGGCGGTGAGAAAAATTATTGTAAATTTATTTAAAACGGCATAAGGCCAATTACGTGGGACTTTTTGCCTTTAATTAAGAAATTGCCAATGCGGAAAATAATAATTAAAAATAAGCCGAAAACTGAAACGACTTTCCTTGCCTTTCCTTAACCTTCCTCCTCTGCTCCTCGTCCCGCCCATTTGTTTAAGAACGTAAATGCAACGCGAAAAAAAAAAACAAAAAAAATTACAATTTTTTACCAAAAAAAAATAAAGCAGGAAAAAATAAAGGAAAACAAAAATTGAAAGGCTGCAACAAACTGAATATAAACTGGGCTGCGGCGGCAACTGAAATATCGTTCAACTTTATTTTATGCACGTTGCGCATTTTGTTCTTGCATTTTTGTAATTTTTTCTTCTCTTTTTTTTTGTGTTGTTTGTCGTTGTTTTTTTTAACTTTTCACACGCTCATAATTTATTTAACATTTTGCGGCGCATTTAAAGCGAGCGCATGAGAGCCTGAGCGTCGATGATGCAGATTGCAAATTAAATTCAATTTCTGTGGCATCGACGAAGTCTCAAATAAATTTTCGGCGTTTTTTTCTTGTTTTTTTTTTTTTTAAATCAACAACAAATGCTTCAGAAAGTACAACAAGAGCGTTGAGCATGAAATAATATATAAAACAGACCATTAAAATGTTTTAAAAAATACACTTTTCGGTTAAATGGGGAGTCACGACCCCTAGAGTTTCTCTAGGGAGTCTAGGGAAGATCTCGTTCCTTATGATATAAAAATATCTAGGAGGGCATTGGTAACTTAGTTTTTAGTCCAACGTTGATTATTCCCAAGCAGTCAAGCTCTTAAGACCTGGAGGAGACGACTAGATCAACAAGGTAGCTGACATATAACGAAGCTGCATCCTGTTTCGTAACTGACTGGGTGAACAAGCTCTTTAGAGGTACAGTTCCCTTCAAGTGGCCTGACTAAGCCTTATAGCTTTCTAGGAAAAACTCCTGTCGACCTACGATTACTCCAGAGAGTGCTAAATCGTATTGTCAGAGCAGTTTTTCTATTTGCCAGGGTATTTTGGTTGTCAGACATTAAAAAATCATTTTTTTCTTTTATCTTTTTAATTTGGTCTTACTAGATCTTATAGCTGCCTTCCAAAAGTGCTAAGTCGTATTGCTAAATTAGTTTTTCCATATTCCAGGGTATTGAAGCTGCTAAACTCAAGCTAAAGCCATTTTTTTTATTTTGCAGGGTATTTAAGCTTTTTTCCTATTAAATTTGAACATTGACAATTGACCACAGCGTAGAGCTGTGTGGAAACGTTCTTGGGGAAATATTTAGTCAAGGATTTTTAGTCAACTGCAGGGAGAATTCAGAGAACTTGAAAGTCAGCTATTGCCGTTGGCCTACATGTCATTATCTTTGCTCTTCGCATTACCAGTGACCGACCGCTGAGTTAATGGGAGCTGGTCTGTCCAGCTGTCTCTCTATCTGTCTGTCTGTCTGTCTTTTTCATCATTTCAGCCACATGTGTGTGTGTGTTTAAAGTGCAGCCAGAGTCTGCTTACATAACCCAGGCCAAGGCTTAATGGCCGTTGTAAGGGAATTCAGGCTTCGATATTAATATTTAAATTATATGTCGCTGCTGCCTCTGCTTCTGCCTTTGCCTCTGCTTTTGCCTTTTAATTGTATTTCTGTTCTGCTTCTTCTTCCTTTTGGTCAATTTATCGTTGGCTGCGAAGCGAAAACAAAAATCACAGCGAAATGAAAACCAAAAGCGAGTCGCAAAGACAATAAATTGCACAACTGATATATGAACGGTCGCATGGGCGTGGACCGGTAGGGGGTATCCGCTTTGCAGGACGCGGGTAGTTCGAGTTGTTGTTCAAATTGCCACACACACACACACACACGCACACACACACACACATATGTATTTTTGATGTACAGTTAAAGCTTTGCTGGGTGTTTTTGTTGTCAGATGTTCGCATTATGTTGCTGGAAGTCTTCAGTCTCCTGCTCTGTTTAACTGTTCATCTGTTTCAGGCGAGCAGGAACAAAAAACACAGAAAAAAAGGAGGAAAAACTGTTTATATTTGGTAAAACGGTTTTCTGTTGCTGTTTTTTCTTTATTTTTTCTTTTTGTGTTTTTTTTTTTATCCGCTGGCATTTTCAAGTAATTTTTCACGCATTTCTGTGGCTGCTTTGCGCCTCATTTTTCACGCCGTGCGTGTTTGTTGCTCGCCTGCTCGCACACTTGTTCACCACGCGTATGTGTGTGTGTATGTGTGTGTTAAGCTGCTTAACTGTTTTTTCCCGCCTGCCCGCTTTAATATTTTTTTTCTCTGCATTTACAACACTTAAATTGTAAATAATGCCGATTTGGTTGCCTCTCTGTCTCATTGTCTCTTCCTTCATCTATATATGTACAGTTGTGCACGCATGCAGCTAGCCGTCTCTGTCGCACTTGGCTGGGCCGCTGATAACCGCAGCCTCCACTGTCTCCTTTCGACTGTGTAATGGGCAAAGCCACTTGCTTTTGTCAACAAATTTGTGTTTAAATTGCTCGGCTCATGTGCCATTCCGTTTGCCAGTTTGTCAGCTTGTCACCCTGTCACTTTTCCAATTTCATTCTCCCTCCCTCTCCCCCCCACTCCCTGTGTGTTTAGCCTTCGCAATTCCTTTTAATGTATTTTTAAAATATGTTTATTTGTATTTCCCTTTCGGAATCCTTCAGGAAAGTCTTCCAATATGCAGCCTTCACTGTCTTAATGAAGGCACTGGGTATTCCAGCGTAAAAAAATATGTTTTTGCCCCTTAAATATGAGAAGTTTTTTCGGATGAAATGATATTTATTTGATTGTATTTGCCAGGGATGAGATTATGGCTCTTCCAGCTAAGCTGCACCTTTGATAATTTTTTTTATTAAAATCTTATAAATTCCCAAAATTTTTGTCTCAAATGATGAGAAAGCAATTTAAAAATATTTATTAAAGTTGAATGAACAGTTCAGAGCAAGGTTGAAAGTCTCTAAAACAACAGAAATATTTAAAAGCCTTTGGAATTGTCTTTTCAGCTCTTAAGTTTTCCAAGATCTTGGTTTTCTAATACACAAACAGGCTTGTCTGTATAAATATGTTTTTATGGCAGTAAGTTCAGTCGAATAAACAAAAAGCAAAAACAGCTGTGCTTCCTCGCTTCTTGTTCTAGTAAATTATTTGTAATGGAGAAAAATCTACTTCAAATTCTACAAACAAATTTTCTCGTCCTTAAATAAATAAATAAATTAATTGAAAAAAATTACCAAAAAACTTGGCCTTTAGCTTCTGTTTATAAGTGAAAAATATTTTATAAAGCTTTAAAGAGCTTAAACCTAAAAAAAAATCTAATTAATCTTGAATAAATCCCTGTTGAAACAACAAAATCTGACTGCTGAAATTTCTATTTTAAACTGATTTACTTGGCACATTGTCTGGCTGTGAGCTGGCAATTCCTGGTGGAGTCTTTAGAGCTGGCTGTGGAGCTTTCCAGGGCTCAGAAGGAACGTTCTGTTCTCAAGAAGAAATTGTCAATCGCTTGGCCGCTCAAGTGCAATTATTGTGAAAAGCACAGGAGTGAGAAGGGAAAAAAATCTACCAAATATTGATAGAAGGATAAACTAAGAATGTTTTCCTTGAGCCACCACAAGGCAGCAAGATAGCAAGCCAACCAACCAACCAACCACACATCCTCTCAGCCAGAGATTACAGCTGTACAATGTTGCTTCATTTACAACATTTTTAAATGAAATTCTGTTGAAAATGTTTTTCAACTGCAACTTGCCCAAATGCCTTTGGAAATTTCAATCTAGAAGTTTTGCACTTAAACATTTGTTAAAACCTCCACACAGACACACAGTCAGCCAGCTCAACTCGGTTGTACCATTTTGCATTTAGTAATTTTGGGTGTTTTTTTCTCTCTTGGTTTTTAAACAAAATTTTCGAAAGTTTCTGCATTGAATTCGGCAATTATGCAATGTGCAAGTAAAAGTGTTTCCCCCCCCCCCCGTCTGGAGACCAAAGAAAAAATCAATGTCACAATCGATCGATTGCATAAAATCGGAGGCTGCTGGCTGGGCTAACTTGGCTCCATTGTTGTTGATGTTATTAATATTTTTTTTTTAAATCCGTTTTTTTATACATTTTACCACTTACAACTTACATTTACATAATTAATGCAATAAGCCGTTTAGTTTTTTTGTTTTTTCCCTGCCAAACGAAACGAGTTTATAAAGCCAAGACAGCGCGGCAAAAAGAAAGTGAAATCGACAAAATGAAATAACAAATAAGAAAGAAGAGATAAAAAATAATATTTTTAAGACGCCCCAAAGACAAATGATGATCATTGTCAGGGCCTAAGCCGGACTATGATAATGTGAACTAAAAATATCGGCAAGATGATGACGAAAGACGGGGGAAAAAAAATATTTGAAGTTCAAGTTGACCATGAAAATGCTAAAAATCTCTTGTGCAGCTACACTGAGAGAATTGCATATTCAAAGAGCCACACACAGGGCCCCTGGCAAAATGTTAATTAAGCTTCTGCAGGGAAAAAAAAAAACTAAGAAAAAAGGCTAAAAAACTTGCCGCTAATCAAGTTGGAGGTCAGCTTTGGTGGGCAGGCAAATTTTATTACATAAAGTTGGATGTAAAAACCGGCTTATGACCTGCATCTGTGTGTGTGTGTGTGCGTGTGTGTGTGCAGGATACTGTAGCTGCTGGGGTGGACTGTGTGACCTTGCCGCTGTGTTGAGTGGCCAGAAACCAGTTGAGGTGCCGGGTTTAGACCTGAGCGGCTGTGGCTCCCCACAGAAACCATTTATGATAAGACCAAAAGCCAATGAAATGCCACCGCTATGTGTTACCTAATTCACTGTTCGAGGCACAAAATCAAACAAGAAATACGGGTACAACCAGGCTAACACACAGACACACACACGCACACACACACACAACACTCAGGAAGACCTCACACAGGAAGCTCGCTTAGTTTCATTTTCAATTTTGACTTCAACTTTGGCAATTGGCAACGTCAACACTTCACAACACAAAAAACAAAAACCAAAAAAAAACCACAAAAATTAAATTAAAAAAAAAAAAAATTTATGGCAACACACACACACACACCATGGCTTATCCAACGTATGCGGAAACATTTAACGGTTTGATGACTTTTTTTAGCACCTTTTTGGCCGTTGTAATTTCGGTTTTTTCTTTTTTTTTCTTTTGGGGAAAACTTACCCTGAACGCTGACTGCCAAGAACAGCGTTGCGACTAGACAATACCGCAGCATCGCTGTGTGTTTTTTTGTTTTTATTTAAATAATTTTAATTTAGTCGTTGTTGGAAGTGTGTGTAGTTCCGTTACGTTTATAACCACTAGAGCGTGGCGAGTGAGGGTTATGAAAAAAACGTCCGCAACGCGCGAATGCAAACCGCCAACTGAACAAAGGCAGCTGCAAAGAAATTGCAAGAAGCCAGTTCAGACCAGGCTAAGCCTAGCCAAGCTTGGCCCAGAGAGCAGCACTCTGGCTCTCCATTAACCAAAAACTCACTTTCATTTCAACTGGTTAGAGGCTCTGGCAATGATCATTGATGTTGGCAACACAATAATAACGTTAATGATGATCAGTCAGCAGGCAGCCGGTTTCCAGCCAAGTCAAGCCAATCCAAGTCTGGATCGAGTGGCGCATGCGTGCGCATTTCAATGAAGTTGAAAAACTTTTCAAAACGTTTTGTCTCACCGACTTTATCTATTTGTTTTCAAATTATGCATATTGCCGCCAACATAATCATTATGTATCTGTGTGTGTGCCTGTGGTTGCCTGTGTGTGTGTGTGTGGGATAGTTAAATTCAATTTGATTATCAGTTTTATGCGATACACTTGATTGAATCAAAGGTAGTTATGACCACATTGCATTGTTTGTCTGGCCAACAAATTAAAATCACTTTCTGATTCAAATATTTAACACTTGATAACGAGTCGTTTGTGGCTTTAATGATTGGAGCTGGCCAACAGCTGGTCAGTGGATAGGTAGATAGGTGAATGGATGAATAGAGTAAAAGGTTGATAGACAGACAGGGTGGTTAGATAAATAGGTAGATTAAAAGATGGATTCATTGACAGAGAGGTTGGTAGGCAGATAAATACATAGATAGATAGATGGATTGATAACTAGATAAATAGGTAGAAAGATTAATAAAAAAATATATAGATAGATTAATAAATAGCTAGATAGATATATTAATATATAAATACATAGATAGATAAATTAGTAGATAGAATAATAAATAGATAGGTAGACAAGGCGGTAGGTAGATAGATAAATAGATGGATAGATAAAAAGGTAGAGAGAAAACTAGGTAGGTTGATAGAAAGATGGCTAGATAGATAGGTAAATTGATAGGCAGATGGATGGTTAGATACATAGATGGATGGGTAGATAGGTAGGTAGATGGATATATCGATAATTATATAGATGGATAGATAGATGAATGAATAGATAGATAGACATGGAGCTAGGTAAAGCGATAGCTATGCAGATGCATAAATTAATAGATAAATTAATATATAGATAAATAGATAGATAGATATGTTAATGTACAGATAGAAAGATATAAAGACATATATATGGATATATAAATAAACAGACAACTAGATATTTATCTAGATGGATAGATAACCAGATATATAGATAGAAAAATAAATATTTTGATAGATAAATAGATAGATAGATAGACATATATAGATAGATAGATATATAGATAGACAGGGAGCTAGGTAGATAGATAAGCAGATAGATGGATAGATAGATAGAAAGAAAGAGAGATAGTTTAATAAATAGATAGATAGAAAGACAAGGAGTTAGGTAAATATATAGATAATCATATAGATAAAAGATAGATAAATGGAAAGATAGATGATAGAGTAAATAAATTGGCTGATAGATAGATAAATATATATATGAGTTGCCGAACAAATAGATAGATAGACGGGTAGATATACAGATACATTGATAGGTAGACAGATAGATAAATTAATAAAGATACTAGATAGATAGATAAATATATATATATTGCCCAACACTGTTGTGAATTCTCATTTCTGTTATGACAATAAGGGTATTTAATATTCAATGTTCGTTTAATATGAAGCTAATCAAACATTTATTGTTGTTGGCCACGTTGTCGCATTGTCGCATTTAATAGCCTGGCTTTGTTGTATGTGTCTGTGTGTGTGTGTGTGTGTGTGTGTGTGTGTGTGCATATGTATTGTGGAGCTTGTTCTCGAACTCCAACCGCAATTGCTCATTTGAAATGCTAAAGGTGTGTCCCGGCCGAAAGAAGCCCAGAACAAGGGCTGGGAAGGGGCAGGTTAGCTACCTGGTCGGCATATCAATGAGTTGTTAATTGCATATTACAGTTAGGACTGTGAATTGTTATTGTTGGCCAAGAATTTAACATGAGCGTGGCTTGGATTAAATATACATATTTCCCTTGTATCTTGTGGTCACATTTTTCTAAATAAAATCAAGAAAAATTAATAACAATAGAGAGATGATGATGATGATGAGGTTGCTGCTGAGTTTTATGCAAATGTACGCAACGGAAATGGCAATTTAAGCAGCCAAATTAATTGTCTGGCAAATGCAGGAAATGGCAATCGATACGCTTCGATTTCAAGTTTTGAAAGCCTAGAAAAAAATTATTTATTCGATGGAGCCAACTTGACTTGGTGTGTTTCGTTTCAATAGAATCGCTTTGCTGGTTGATAAATTGATTGAATAAAATTATTTAAATTAATTTATGCACTTTAGGTCACTGGAATAAATTCACAAAACCAGCTTTAGGCTTTAGATCATTGAAAAAAATTATATTTCTTATAGAAAAGCAAAAATGATCAACGATGAGGTTAAGAGACCAAACGATCAGCTCTGTCTGTGGTTTTTACTGGTGGAATGAAAGGAAAACAGCTTAAAAAATCTGCGGAAAATTGCGGTTGTAAAAGTGTTAATTGAAAATGTCCAAGACAAACCGCAAAGCGCTAACTATGCCATCAACTGGCATCAGTATCATCAACAGCAATAGCAACAGCAACAGGCACCAACAAGTTAGTAACAACATGCCTCATGCTGCATGCCTCCTTCATAGCTCGTTTTCTTTCAATTTCCCCTTTTATGCCATTTGCAATTCTCACTCACGTGGTTACGGCTCCTCCAGCCCTCCACTGGCCTACTGGCTGTTGTGCATTGTAAAGCAGATGGCTGGCTGGCTGGCTGGCTACCCCTTGGCTGGTGCTCCTCAATGGCCAAACCGCTGACGCGTTCAGCACTCGCATGCTGTACATCATTCAGGACTCAGCCATGCGTTGTCCTTTCAGCTGCTTTTAATTTTCATGTCCGCTCACTTGCATTTTCTTTCTCGCCTTTTATCGCTTTTCCCTGCTGCTGTTGTTTGTTGGTTTTTTGTTTTTTTTTTTTTTTTTTCTCCATGCCGCCCACCACACTTGATTGTTTGTTGTTCTTGCTGTTGCTGTCGCTGCTGCTGCTGTTGCTGTTGCTGTTGCTGCTGCTGCTGCTGCTTTCCCATAAACAAAACTATGAGAATTTCTTTTGTCTGACAAATCGTTAAATTTTCTGACAATTCTCATTTATCATGGGCGAAAGTCGGCCGAGCTGGGCCCAACTTTCCATAGCTTGAAGTCAGCCAAGTATGCAGTCAGTCAGTCAGTCAGTCAGTCAGTCACCCAGTCAGTCACCCAGTCAGTCTGTCATTTTAACAGTCAGTAGCAGCAACAGCAGCAGCAGCAGTAGCAGCAGCGGCGGCTATAGCCCCTGTCAAGCATCTGGCACCTGCTACAGGCGGCTTTGGTATCTGACGATAGATATTTGCATATATTTCTCAACTTTTATTCTCATTCTCCATACAACTACAACAACAGCAGCAGCAACATCAACGACACCAACAACAGTAAAATAAAAACTCAAAGATCTTTTATGCTGGCTGCTGCTGGTTGCTGCTGGTGGCTGCTGCTCCACAAAAGTTCGCAGCTCTCGCTTCCGCACGCTATTTCTGTCCGTTTTCCCTGCTCCTTAGTAAACCAAAAATAAAAAAAAAAAAACAAATTTTTTTTTTTTTGTGTTTTCTTTTTAACACACTTTTTGCCATAGAGGGGGGAGCAGCATAAAAAACTTTCGCTGCAGTCGACGTCAGCAGCATTGCGATGATGCTCCGATGATGATGATGATGCTGCTGCCTACTGCCTGCCGCCTGCTGCCTGCTGCCTGCTGCCTGCTGCTGTACCCAGTTGTTGATAAAAAGACGCAGCCTTTGTGGTGAATTTAATTAAATTTATGAAAAATTTACATATTTATTGGTTTAAATGTTCAAAAATAGTGTTGGCCTTTGTCTGTCTGTGTGTGTGTGTGTGTGTGTGTGTGTGTGTGTGTGTGTGTGCGTGTGTGTGAGGGGGGAACTTGAATGAATATTCATTTGGGCAAGAAGCTCAAAACAAATCTCCTGCTACCGTTCACAGTTCACAGTTAACAAACAACAATAAAAATCAAGTTTTGGATTTAACAAAACTCTGATATCATTTACATTGGTCTGCACTGACTTATCTGGCCTTTGAGAGCCTTTAGACAGCTGTATGGTCTAGTCGTGGCAGCCACAAGCTGCGCTCTAAAGGTTCTAGAACAGCACCGACTAATAAAGCTGTGGAGCGCCACCTGCAAAAGTCTTTTAACTCCAAAGGACAGCCTGACACATTGCTGTAGATTTTTCTATATCATTGCGCCTTTAAAAGCATTTAAAAGGGCCCAAAAAAAAGGAGGGAAAAAACAGCTGATAAAAAAAGCGTTAAATTTTGTGCGAGTTCTGTTTACAGAGGGAGAGACAGCTGGGAGGGACAAACTAAGCTCTTCAAACCGGCAATCCAGCCCATCGCCTTGTTGCTAACTAATTTGCTGCAGCCAATTGCATTTAACGATGTTTACTTAATTGAAAAAAATTGTGTTTCGCTTTAAAAGCGAGGAGGGAGGCGGGCGGAGGGCGGCCTCTGGCTAAGGGAGCCAAGGGAACAGGAATGGGCAAGGGATGCCTCGACACGACGAGTGCAATGTGATTAGCAGGCAGCCGGAAAGTCGTGGTGGGTTATTCCTGGGCCAAAGGGATGGGGACGGGGTGGTGGCGAAAGTGCAAACAATTTGAGTTTATTGCGAATTTTAGAATAAAGTGGAAGGCCAGCCCTCAGCTCCCTACCATCGACCCCCCCACACACACATTGCCATACAAATCGGAATCAAATTGAAGTGCTGCTGGCTGTTGCCGGGTGCCTCAGTCTCCTTGCTCGCCCTGCTCCAGTCCGCTGGCAACAACAAAACAACACAAATTGCTTTGCAATGCATTGCAATGCTGGGGAACTAGATGCTGGCAGTAGCCAGCAGCCAGCCAGCTAACCAGGGTAGCCAGGTCAACCTGCAAATCAGGCACATTAATTATGATGAATTGAAGCGGGTTGGCGGTGGTGGTGCTGGGAGGTTAGCGAGGGGGTTAGCGAATCCATGTTGTTGCGTGTTGTAAAATTGAAATTGGATTGGAAATATTTGCACGAAATTCCAATTCTCATTTGCAATTGACGCCGGCGAATGCGGCCACCCAGAAGGCGGTGCCTGGACTGAGTGCAGCTGAGCTGAGCTGTTTGTTTCGTCACGGACAGTTGGCTGGTGGCAGCGGTGGTGGTGGCGTTGGCGTTGGTTGTTGGTCAGTTGCATCGACTGTTTCCCCTGTTGCCCCAAAAACTCTACTCAATTACAGGCCTTTTGTGTTTGTCCCTTCGTCGATTGTCCAGAGAGAGAGAGAGAGAGAGAGAGAGATGCAGCGGAAGGTGCTGATGCTCATGCTGAGACGGAGGTTGTAAACGAAACCCCCAAAGCGTCAGGTTAGGTGAGATGCAGTTCACTCAGCTTCAGCTAGTCAATCTTATAGATTTATGATTCTATTGTGTTTCGGGACGCTGATAAATGGGCATTAAGAACTACTTGGCCAGCTCGTGGAACAGACAGTGAGGGACGTGGCCTAATGGCGAACGAACCTGGTCCCTGAGTGCCTTGTAGCATTTAAAATATTCAAGCAGTTGAAGCAGCCAGACAATCAACAGCTTTAACTAAGCATCTTGGCCTTGGGATTAACCATTTAGTCTAGCTAGATCCAATGCCTTTCGGCTCACCCAACCAGATAGGCAGACAGGCAGGCAGACAATCGTCTCGACCGCAGCTGAGCCATCAGCTCGAAGGCTTCTCCATGGACTCTCCACCTGCATTACATTATAATTAAATTGCCAATCCTTAAGCTGCCCACACAGGCCTTTGGCCTTCACCTCTGGCCCATATCGGAGCGGGGAAGAGGGAAAAAATAAATATAAATAAATTATTTAATGCAAATAAAAAACTTTTTCGATTTATTTGACTGTTTTGTTCGAACTTTTTGTGCTGCTGCCGCATAATTCACTTTTAGACCGCCCGCGACTCTCCAACTCCACCAGCCCTCAGGCAATGGGAAAACCTCAGCGCAATGGATTTTGGCCGCAGGTGCAGCCGGAGCACTACCAGGTCCAGGTCGAAGGCAGCCACCACAGGGCATAAATTCATGTTGAACGCGTAAATTCAACAGCAATTGAAGCGAGCCTTAGCCAGTCAGTCTGGTGGTTGCTCTTTTGTCCTGGACGGACAATGCCAATCACTGGTGCTGGCTCTGTGAGCTGCCAGTGTTTGCCTCGTCCAAATAAGTGAAGCAAATGAAAACGGCCTTACTGGTTGGGAATTTTAATATATCGAATAGCACTTGGCACTGTTGTCTACCCTCTGCCCACACTCCCCACACTCCATGCTCCCCCCCTGTGTGTCTCAATCTTGACCAGCCAGCCGGCTGCAAATGACTTGAAGCGCTTTTCACGTGAAATGATTTCATTTTGAAGCCACGACTTGTTGTTTGCGCATTTTGGGCTTCAACTGCGGTGGCTCGATGGCAGCTGTGGAGGCCAAGTGTATTAAATAAAAAGTGACAACAAATATTGTTTCGCTTTGCAACTGCCTACACACAGGGTCTACAGTTCCCTGCCCCCAGCCAGCCAGCCAGCGCGACCGTTGGCATCTAATGCGCAGAAAATTGGCCGAAATTTCATTTTGTCGCAAAAGGCAGCGGGGCTGGCAGGCATCGTCCTGCGGCTCCTTGTCAAAACGCCAGTGCCTGGAACTAATGGAAGTGAAGCTTACTTTACTTGTAAGCAAATATTTGCAGGTGGGAAACAAAGTTACTTGCCCAGCCAGCCAGCCAGCCAGCCAGCCAGTTACAAGGCTCAGCTCAGCTCAGCTTTAGCTTTGGCTACACTTTTAGCCTTTTTTTCTTCTCGTTTTTCTTCACCAAATTTCTATATTCATATTATACACAGGGTATTGACGACTTTTCATTGCATTTGTAACAGTATTAAACATGGAAAAAATATTCTTTTAACCAATTAAATTCCATTCATGGTTTTACCCAGGCAACTTCTTGGTTAGGGTACTCAAATGTTAGCTGGAAAGTTGCAAGACTTAGATCACCTTCAGCTACACTTTTAGCCTTTTGTCTTCGGTTGTTTCGTCACCAAACTGCTTTATTCATTTAGACAAGCTATTGGACATCCTCTTATGCCATTTGTAACAACTATAAGGTCAAAGGATAATCGCAAAAACCATGAAAAAAATGTTTTTTTATTTAAAAAATTTTATTAAAGGATTTACCAAGCTAACTCCTTGTTTAGGGCATCTAAAAGTCGACTGGAGAAAATGTTTTGAGTGCCCTGTAAATTGTTCTCTTGTCTTTGGCCTGTTTGGCATCGCGTGGCGCCACCTACTAAGCTGTCTAAGGATTATTAAAGTAAACAGGAGTCCATTGAAGTCCAAAATTCGTTCCCCTCTGGGTTTCTCTGGTGGTTGGTTGATCTGACAGCCTTTTTGCTACATATGAATGCATTCAGCGGACTGCGCTGGACCTGCTCCTGGTCAATTATTAAGGGTCGTTAATGGTCACCCTTGTCAGGAGTTCAGCAGGCTGGCAATTCAAATTCGGTGCCAGATTTGAATTCTATTCGACTTTAAATTGGGGAAATTAGTTTTTTACATCACCAAATTGGCCCTTGTAGGCGAGTTGTTGGCAGTTGTTGGCCATCTAACCATCTGGGCCCAGAGCGTCGTCAATGGATCTCAATGATGGCGCCCAGGAGAAACCCGTTCGGAGGACTGTGTTTAACTGCACCAGCATGGCCACCAAGTTCGTGAGGTTAACCCAGGAACAGTGGGTAGATTTCATTCAACTGAGGCTGAAGTGCTTCTGTGAGGACCGCAAGATAGCGGTGGAGGGTCGCAAGCGGCTGACAATTGATCGGCACAAGCTGAAGCTCAACTGGAAGCAGCTGACCTTCAATCTGGGTGCACGTGGCGGCATCGATCCTTTGTACACGGCCAAGGACTTGATGTACAGGCTGCTGGCCCATCGCGGTCGGGTGGTCCACAGCGATAGTTGGCTCTGCGAGGCAGAGTTGATCTTCAGTCGCCTGGCTGTGCCGACTACCTCGGCAGAGGTGCTCTTCGAGCGCTATGCGGGTCTCATACTGCCCACAAAGCTGAGAATCTCCAAGATCAGTGAGGAGGGTTCCTTCCATCGGAGTTGTCGCGGCAATAAGGAGGCGCAACGCTCTGCCCGCCTCCTGCAAAGTGGCTGCGTAAAAGCCTCCGAACGCGGCCCAGCCTGGCAGTGCCTGCTGACCGCCTACAGTCCCACGAACAGGAGAAAGCTCAACGAACTCTGGTTCGAGTTGTGCGATGATGTGGCCAAGTCCGAGCACATATTTGACCAGCTGCTGCTGCAGGATGTAGAGCACCAGGTGGGCGACAACGGTGAGTTCTTTGTCTTCAAGCAGCTTATGCAGCGCATGATGCTCTGCTTTGGTCGCGATGTTGAGCTGCAGCAGTCCGGCGGTAAGGCGTTGATGCCACTGGGTGGCGTCAGTCTGTATGCTGCCCCCTTTGTCTATCTGTATGACAACATGGAGAGCGCCTACTATGTCTTTCAAAAGATGTATGGCAGGTACTTCCAGCCCATGCTCCACATCGATGTGGAGCCTGAGGGCATCATGTGTCTGACTCTGGTCTTCCTGCGCCTCTTGGAGAGCCTGCAGCCTCGTTTGACTTCGCATATTAGAAAAATGCGGTTGAGCATCCTGCGGTTCGTCTTCAAGTGGATACTGCGTGGGTTCTCCGGCTTCCTGCCCACGCCGCAGCTGCTGGTACTGTGGGACCTGATCATTGGCTTCGACAGCCTCCTGATACTGCCGCTGACTGCCTACTGTGTGGTGTCGTCGCACAAGAAACAGCTGCTCAGGGCCAAGACTCTACAGCATGTTCAGGGCACTCTCTCGGAATTGTCGCACATAAGAGTGTGGGATATTCTGGCGATCGAGCTGAAGGCAATTCGATCGATGGTTATTAAGGAGCGGACTCTGTTGTCGCTGACGGGCAGCACCGAGTACGAACAACAAGGATTCTCGGCCGAAACACAAAACAGTTAATAAGCTAAAGACTTTTTAAATGAAACGTTATCTAATCATTTCGGCTTATTTATTTATCTACCGGGATATCCGTCTAACTCCCTGTCTATCGATTTGTTTATCGATCTATCTGTTCATCTCTCAATCGATCCACACATTTAATTATCCATAATCCATTAATTTTTTTGTCTACATTTTTATATTTATATCAATTGATCTATCTGTCCATCTTTTTATCCCTTTATATATATTTATCTATTTATCTTTCTATTGATGTATTTATCTATCTATCTATTCATCTATCCATTTATCTATAACCCAATCTATTGATCTGTCTGTTTGTCAGATTACCTATCTATTTGTCCATCTTTCTATCAATTCGCCCATTCAATTATCTATAATCTAATTATTTTTCTATTTATCTATCTATTTATCTATTTATCTCTCTATCGATGTATCCGTCTATCAGTCTCTCTGTCACAATATTTATCCATTTAGCTAGCTCATCTCTGTTCATCTATCATTTCTTTAATTTATCTATTTTTCTTATTATCTATTTATCTACATTTATCTACCTACAACACCCGCTCAGTTGATTTACCTAGTGAAATCGCTATTTAAGTTTATTGTGAAAGATTTAAAGCCCAGCGGTGTTCTGGTTTGCTAGGTTGCCTATTGCCATTGACATAACAGTTCGGAGAATTCGTATTTAATTTCATATAAAAAATAAAATACGAAGCTCGTGCTCCAACCCACTTGGACTGCTTTGTTTGCTTTTGTGATTTAATAAAGGAATCGTCCTTCAAATATGGCCTAACAAAGCAATTAGTTTAAGTGTGATGGGGACACGTTTTATGCCAGAGACAGATTTTAAATGGTTGGAGACGGCACGAGGGGATGGAGAGGAAGGTGGGAAAACTACGGAGGCTGGATGATTTCCCTTTGTGGGTCAGGTAGGCGGATAAGCGGGACTCGGCTAGACCAATAGATACAGGCGGTGTGTGGTGAGGCGTTGTGTTGGGGGTGCACTGTGAAGTGTAGCATCGCCAAGGTACCAGAGACATTGTATCCATGTTGAAGGCACTTATGGCAGCTCCATAGTAATTCAGGAATTAAATAAATTTCAAGAAAGCTGATGGTTCCAATTGTGGATTTCAGGCGAAGCGATTTTGTTTCTGTGGGGTCGACTTGAAGCTGACAAAAGACAAATTAAAGCGGCTAAAATAATCAACTTTCAATAGGTCGACAACTGTCCTTTGATGAGGCTACTTGTAGCTTAAACTGTGACCATCAGTGATGCCTCAAAGAAGCTAGAAAAAATCCAACACACGTTGCCATAAAGACTTTTTAAAAATTGTGGATTAAAATGTTGCTGCCATCTGACTCAATTGAAACGCTGTTAATTGATCTAAATCAGCCAAAAGAGCTGATAAAGTGAAAATAAATAAATTTTTGTCAATTTATAACAAAAGGAACCAGAGACTTGGCAACCGGATGAGGCTATAAATCAAAACTTATTATTTGTTGCCTTCATCAATCAAATCAATCAACGCACAGGCTGGCCGCATTGCCAGCAACATTGTTGCCAACAAATTGTTATAAATGTGATTCAAGCCGAACAACAGGTTGACTAACTGACTAACCGAGCATCTCGAGTCGAATGAAAGCTAAATGGATGGTATAAAGCAATAAAACTAAACAGCATTAAACACACATTTTTCTACTGATCTGACACACAGAGACATACAGGGAGACAAACACACAAGCAGAGACAGACAGAGAGAGAGAGAGAGAAAGAGGAAAGCAACTGATGGATGTTTATGTGAAGTGTGTATCCTTGCACTAAAGACTAATTAAGTTTTCATGGAGCCAAGTTGATATATGTAAGTGTGTCTGTAACTATGTGTGAGTGTACGTGTGTGTGTTTGTCTCTTAACTGTATTTGGGTCTTTGTACGCTGTTGGCCGTTGAATGAATGAATGGTCAACTTGATTAATTTGAGGCAGCTAGACAAGCATTAATAATCCGGTTAAAGTGTAAGCAATACACACACACACACACACCCACATAGACACACACACATACACAGAGTCAAGCGCGCATAAATGTATGTAAACACACTTAAGTAAGCAGCACAGCTTGTGGCAAGAGTTGCCCAAGACATCAGTAACATAGGACGCCATCCACACACCCCCACACCCAGCAAGGCACTAAGTATAAAAGTCAAAACAAAGCCACAAAGTGTTGGTAACCCTCACATGGACAGCGAGAGCGAGAGAGAGAGTGAGGTTAGGGGGGGAAGCATGTGTGAAGCGACATTTTGCCATTTGGCCAACGCAACGCCATTAAGTATGCAACATTTTATTTAACTGCAAGTACTTGCCAAGCGGATGGCATTAGACTTGGTTAAATCAACGAACTTGAAGTGGACGAAACTCATATTGCAGCTGCCACAAAGAGGAATCAACTCCATAAACCGATGGCGCCACTTCACTGACCAAATGTTGATAACATTCGACGTATTTGTGGTCTCGTTGGTGTCTCTCTGTGTGTGGGGGTGTGTGTGGTGGTGGGGTCAGCTTCATAAGTAAGTCAATAAGTCACTTGGTTAATGATAACGATGACACAACAACAACAACAGTTATAATAACATCAGCAACAGCTACAATGTTGTTGGGGAAATTTTCTCGCTTGTAAGCAGGTTGCCAAGCCCAGCTGGCAACATTTATAAGCAACATTTAAGATTTTCACACGAGAAAAGGGCGGTAAATGGCTTAAAAATTAATGTTTTTAGGAGGAAATAAATTTTTTTTAATTAAATAATGTTCTAGGAAGGTTTTAAAAATTTTTTTAAATTTTATTATCCAGTCAGACTGCCTAGAATCATGGGATAAAGGGGCATTGAACGGCAATACCTTGGGCCGTTACTACTAGGTAGTCTGGTAGTTATAGATTCCAGAATTCCAAGCCGGTATCTAGTAATTCCTCAGACAAATAGATTTTCCTAATAAAATCTCAACTGAGCCAACCAATATCCTTGATAAAAAGGCTTCAGCATGTCTTGATTTCCTTTCATTATTCGAATTTAAATTTCCCGCTTTTTGCGGTCTCAATTCAGCTTTGGACAGTTCTCTCTCTGCATGGCCATGTGGCTCTCCAGCTGACTTGTGTGGCTGAATCTGTTGGGGCGGGAAATTTCGCGCCCAAAAGCGCGCTATCAAAAAACTTGTCTCATTCATATTTCCTTGCAGTTAAAAGTAGAAGAAGGAGGAAGAAGAAAAAAAAATTTGTTTTGGCATTATGCAAAGTGCGGCTAACTGGATTATGCTTTGGGCCAGCCAAGTTGCATCCTTGGGCGCTTTCCTGGCGCCCCTAGGGGCGGCTGCCAGGCCTTGTGCGTGGCGTCCTTTTCGCTTTCAATGAGCAATGCGGCGCAGTCAATTTGATGAATTTTTCACAAATTCCATCTTAACGTCAAATTGGCCAACAGATTTTGTTTTTTTTTTTCCTCTCATTTTTCCTTTCTTCACTTATTTTTTATGCAGTTTTCTGTGGCAGGCAAAAGAGCGAGCAGTCGAGGCGCCCCAGTCGTCCTACTCCAGTGATTGATGCATTGCGCTTGTAAATTTGATGGCGGCTTGCGGACGGCTGTGTGTGGGTGACTCTGTTGCGGTGCAGTGCGGTGCGGTTCATTCTGCTGCAATTGCCAACTCAAACAGTTGCTGCGGCCTGCTCGACTGCGTGGCAGGACAGCGGGGGGAGGTGAGGGGGCTATGCAAAGTGCGCGAAATTGACTTTGCTTTTGCGGGCGCTGACAGTGGCATTGCCGACTTGTCCTGGCCACTGGGCTATTGGGGCAACTAGAGGAAGTGCAAGTGCTGCCAGGGCTGGCTGTGGTGGCTCTGTGGAGGGGTCTGTGCCGTTTTTGGGGTTTTTTGGCTTGGCAGCTGGGCGAATGATGAATGGAAAATGGGAAAATTGTTAAGCAGTAGCAATGGCAGTGGCACGAGGGGGGGCCAAATAGTTGAATAGGTTCTGCTGGGGGGCTGGTGGCTTAATGGGGAGAGGGGGGAAGGCTCTGGCATAACCAGCTAAACCAGCAGCAAAAGAAATTGTGAAATCTTAGTTGAAATTATTATAAATTAATGGATATCCTTGTGACCCAGTTTCAGGGCGAATGTTTCGGTTTTTTCGGGGCATAAGCAGCAGCAGTGGCAGCAGCAGAAGGAGCTGGAGGATCCCAGGCAGCTCTCCAGCAGGGCCAGCAAGAAGCTGATGCTGCTGGTGCTGCTGCTGCTTCCAACCATTGTGCAAGTAAAATAAAGGAAACTGCAACAGCAGTAAAAGCTTCTCTGGCTGCCTTCCCTCAACCTTGCCTCGCTCTCTCTCTCCCTCTCCCTGAGACACACACACTCACGCATATACATGACACACGGCACATCCTTTAAGCAGGCTGTCAGGCTGTAGGGTGTGCGGTGCATGCGTGTGTGTGTGTGTGTGGACTGTCGCCTTGGTTTGACAGTTGCATTTTTAATGTTGGCCATAATTAAGTTTGGGTAGCAACAGCAGCAGCAGAGCCGGCAGTGGCAGTGGCAGCCCCAGTTAAAGGATATACTTATCATTAGTCCAAGCAGAGCCTCTCGAAAGCGATGCCTCAGGGCCAACTTTAGCTCTGCAGCGTCGTCCCACCCATCAATCACCCCACTTTAGTCTGCCGCATGACACACACAATGAATATTTATGAATTTACATCGGGCCATGGCCCATTGTCAATGGCTCATCGATGTTGACCGGCTTGTTGCCTCCGGTCTGGCTAATATAAACTCTGCCGCATGTACAGTAGGTTCCAAAAGTTGTTTGAAGAAATAGAAAACGATGGGAATATTGAAAGACCTTAGGGACAGGCGACCATTGTTTGGTCAACGGAAAGTTTTGTTTAGTTTGTTTATAATTAGCGTTGCAGCCAGTTTCTCTACTCAGATCAGCTCGATTAGCAAGCAAGCTGAAGGCAAAAGTCTATTGCAGTGGGCTGTAGTTAGTTGATTTCTATAAATTAATTAAGTGATAAGGATGATGAATAATCGAACGGGTAAAAAGGCGGCGTAATGGGGCTATCAGGTGGATCAATGTTTATTCATAAATCCAACTATCTATTTATCCATCTGTATATCGTTCTATCTACCTATCTGCCTATTTGTTTATCTATTTATTTGCCTATTTATCTATATATTTATCCAGCTATCTATCTAACTATCTACTTGTCCACCGTTCTATCTGTAATTTTTTTTAAATCTGTTTATCTCTATTACTATCTGTTTATCTATTCACTTTTATCTACTGTATATAAGTTTATCTGTCCCATTATCTATCTACCTATTTATCTATGTATCCCTTTAAAAATGCATCTTTCTATTTACTTATCTGTCTATATATCTATCTATTAATCTATCTATTTTGCTGCCTATTTATCTATCTAGTCATCCATCTATTTATTTGTCCATCGTTCTGTTTATATCTAAATCTATCTATCTGTCTATCTCTTTATCTATCTGTCCATCTTTCTATTTATATCTTTATCTGTATATCGTTCCTTCTGTCTATCTATCTTTCTACTTATTTATTTATCTACACACCTGCCTATTTATATATCCATTTATCAGTTCGTCTATCAATGTATCTATTTGTCCAACGTTCTATTAAACTGTAAATCTATCTATCTGTCCATCTGTCCATCTATCTGTATATAAAATTATCTTTCTCTCTAACTATCTGTCTGTTTATCTATCTATTTATCCATTAATTTACCTATATATATTTGTTTGTCGTTCTATTTAATTGTCCATCTCTATATCAATGTGTCCATCTATCTATGAATTTATCTATCTATAAATCAATCTATCTGTCTTTCCCTATATCTGCATATGTATCTATCTATCTATCTATTTATCTATTTATTAATCTGTCTATCTATCTATCTATTAATCTACCTGCCTCTTCATTAATCTTCCTATTTATCTGTCTATTAACGCTTTTATCTATCTATCCATTATTCTATCTATCTAATTATTTATCTATCCATCTATCTATTTATCTATCTATCAATCTGTAAATCTATCTATCTATCCATTTATCTTATCCATCTATTTGTTTATTTTACAACGCTATTAATGGTAATTAACGCTATTCCATCTCGTATAGCTTTCAAAGAGCCTTGACTATGACAACATCCTTTGTCATCCTAATATTGATGGCAACCGTGAGCAGCATTTAGGGGTAACCAGAGGAGGTTACCATGGGCAGTGCATATCGCTGATGTTGGAATAATTTCGTCCATTCATAGTGCCAATTTGGTTGGCGTTAATTTCAGTTGTCAGCCAACGTTAACGAAGTGTCACATTGATGAGGTTTTTTCTTGTTATTTGTTTGCTGTTTTCTGTGTGTTTTCTTTGTAGTATTTTTAGGTGACGGTGCGGTGCGGTGCAAGAGTTCATGCAATATGCAAATGCCTTTGCCTCCTCCGGGTGCCTCCTCCGGGTGACGGGTGGCCGTGTGCCGTGCCTTGGTGCCTCTCAACTTGTCATCTGTTAACAATAAATGCATTCGCGTAGCTAAAAAACGAGTCGAACGCGTGGTTGATGTCAAAGCAGTTGGGGGAAATTGTTAAACAAACAGCAAACAGACGCATTGTCAGGTCGGCGGACTGGCGGACTGGCAGGCAGATGGACTGATGGGTGGGTAGGGCAGACTGGCAGACGCAGCGTGAAAATATATTGAACAGCCAAGTCAGCCAGCGTGGCGAAGCGTCACTGACCTAACGCACAACACGTGAGACACGGAGGCAGCATCAGTGGCAACAAAAATAGCAAAAAGACACCAAAAGCTGCCCCCGCGGCGTAAAATTTCCCACTCGGCGGGCAACATTGACAACAACATGGGGGCTATGTTGCTGCAACAAGCAGACGACGGCCAGGCGACGTCACCATAACGAGGCAAAAGCGTTCGGCTCATTCGGTCAACTGTCGGCAGCCATTCGGCTCCTATGGCTGCTGCCTATGGGATGCTTCGCCGCTTGTCGTCATCGCTTCGTCATTGTGGGGCCGGCAAATGTATACGGCTGAGGCTGGCTCTACGGCAACAGAAACAGCAACAGCAACAGTAACGGCAACGGCAACGTCTACCGAAGTCAAGACCAAGTCTTCAGCTTCAGTTTTAGCAGCATCCAAGCTTCAGTCTTTGCGCGTTTTTCAGCTGCTGCGGTTCGCCCCAGTTGGCCGAGCGGGTAAAGCGTTTTCCATTTAGTCCATCATCCATCGAGTCGACAGCTACGTAGATTTTTACGTGAATTTTTGCGTAATAATTCGCACAACCGGCTTCCCCATACAGAGGCGACAGTTCAGTCAGTTCTACTCGCCTCTTGGTTAATTGTAGGTTTTTATCTTCAAGGCAATTTTACTTTCTTATTTTTCCCGTTTTTTTTTTCGAAAAATATTTAAGAAATTTTTTTTTCATAAGTTTTTTTTTTCTGGTCAAATATTTGTCGCGTGTGTGAAGAATAACAAAAAAATTTTTTTTTCCAAAGCCCACCTTTGGGCGCAGTGCAAATAAGAAGAAATAATATAAGAAAAAGAAAAAGGAAAGAGGAAAAGTGAAAGCTACGGTGATGACAAATAACATTGTCTAAGAAAATCTACTACAAGTGACAACAGACAACAGCAACAGACAACGGCAACAAACACTCCGGCAATAACAGCAGCGACAACAACGAACAGCGAAGCAACGAACAACACGTGTGAATACGTGCGGCAAGAGGCAGGCAGCAAGGCAGTAAGGCAGCCTGCGTGCCTCGCATATGCGGGTAAGCAAGCCTCGGGCCGGGTGTTGTCTTGTCTTGACTTGACTTGGTTAAGAAAAGCCGCAAACCTATGTATGCATGACGACCACAAAAGCCGCACAGATTATACTTGTATGAATGCAGATTTTGCGGTGCAACATTAAATCACTGCCTCCTTCAGATCTAGACGAAGACAGAGACAGAGAAAAAGGGGGAGACGCGTTGCAACTTCAATTCTAATTATACACTTTCTATATATATGGACTGTGATTCTTCTTTTGTGAAGCTTCCACTATTTACGCGGATTTGCTTGAGGAATATGAATTGCCTGGCTGGAAATGTTTTCCTGTAAATATTCAAAATATATTTTTGTTCTCATTGCCGGAATTTTTAATTAACTGTTGCCAAGCATGACTGGAAAATTTTCATTTGATTTTATTTTTAAAAAAGTCCAGGAATTACTATGGCTATCAGGGTATTATTACTGTAAAAATATTACAAAAATTTGTAATATTAATATTTAATTTATTGAGGTAAAAAGTTGGAAAAATATTATTTTTTATATAAACAATTAATTTTTTGAGGCTTTATAATCTTAAAGAAATAAATTAACTTAAAGCTCTAAGTTGCTATAATAATTTATTTTAATTTTTGGAGAAGTCCAGAAATAACTATGCTTATCAGGAAATTTATATTTTAAAAATATAGAAATTTTAGAAAATATTTTTATTTATTTTATTAAATGTGAAAATTTGGGAAATTGTTAATATTTTTTAAAAGAATAATTAATTTCTTAATTTTTTCTGTTTTTATATTTATAAATTAACTGAAAGCTCAACAATCTGTATTTATTAACTCACAAATAAATTAACTAATAAATTTAGCAAGCGTTTATTATTTAAATGTATTTTTCCCTATCGTTATATTTTATTTCACATATTTCATTGACAAATAAATTTATCAAATGCTTATGATTTAAGTTAAAATTTATGTTTCCCATTCTTTAATTTGTATTTCGCTATTTTAACAGATAAACAAATTTTGCAAGTTTTTATTATTTAAGTTTCTAGATATTTTTCCTCTTATTATTTTTATTTCATAATTTTTTTTTCATTATTTATTTATTTTTATTTTTATTTTTTTTTATTATTTAAATTTAATTTTAATTTTCCCGGTTTTTATTTTTATTTTACTCCATGTAAAATTGAGCTAAAATTCTAAAATATTTAACTGAGAAATAATTTTAGTTCCTTTTACATTTAACCTTCCTAATTTATTTTTGCATTTCTCTACCTTTTTTGATGATGGTTGCTGGCTGAAAAACTTACAAAATATCTTGCCAATTGTCGTAGAATTTTTTTTTATTTTTTGGGCAACAATTTCTTGCTACTGTTTTGCGCGGAAAAAACTGTCAATTGTAGCAACAATTCTCAAATGAAATTATTGCAAGAATCACAGCAATTTTTTAAATATTATTTGTCAAGTTTCTGTAAACATATTTCACATTCCGCATTGCTTGGTGCATTCCAAATGCAACAAAAAAAGAAAAAAACAGTGGGAAGCATGGAAAGGCAAAAAGGTGACATAAAGTACCTAATTCATTCATAATTAATAAATTATTAATGACTTGTTAGCAGAGTTCATGCTGGTTTTTCTCATTGTTTTTTTTTTTAAACTTATTTCTTTAAACGCAAATATATTTAATTAAACATATCAAACAAATAAAATGGAAAAACAAATATTAATATTGTATTTAAATGCAAACACATGCTGCTTAAATATGTTTGCTATTTGCTCAGTTGATTTAACTTTTTTATTTTGCTATTTTCTATTCGATGTATTTGCTGTTTGTTGGGTGAGTTTGACATTTTTTGTTTTTTATTTGATTAATTAAACAGTCGAGTACATTAAGAATGAATTTGTTAATAGAGAACACATTGCCATGGGGGTTACAGTTTTTTAACATCAATTTTAAATATTTAGTTTGGTTTTATCGTTCTTTAATTATGGCACAAGGTGCAGTGTGTCAGGCAAACAGCCAGCCACATGTCGAGGGATTGTAATAAACTGTAGCATACTTAGCTGCTGTAGGACATTAGAAGTGTAACAAAATGTTTTTGAATCGTCTTACCACTAAGAACGGTAACTTCTCTGAACGTTGGTTAATCCGTAATAAATTTTATATTTATTTTTAAATTTTTATAGAAACACAAATAATTTTGCCAATAAAATAATTTTTTTTTGGTTAATTAATTTAAATTGGAAATAATTTTTATAAGAAAATCAGTTTTAGCAACTTTTAAAGAATTCTTTTTGTCAACTAATTATTAAAATTTTTTGTATAATTAATTTTTACTGGTTAATTTGCCTTCATAGAATTTTTTTTGCATTTAGTAAAATTTTTAGATGAGTAATTACGACGGATAAGAAACCTTTGAAAATATAAATAAATAAAAAAAAGAAAAACCTGAATTTATAAACCAAAATAAATGGATGTAAATAAAATTTATAATAAAAATTCTTTTTTTTATTTGCTTTTATAAATTTTAAAATTGTTGGATTTTATTACGGGAGCCCTTCAGGTAAAATATGAATTTTCCACATAGAAATAATATTTGTTTTATTTTATTCTCTTTTGTAGATAATAAAATAATTTATTGTTTGCATTTGTAGCCAATATAATCGGAATTTTTTTTTGTGTTTTTCCCCCTCAATTGTAAAATGTTTGTTCCACATTTTTGATTTTAAATAGTTTCCAATTGAATGCAGTATTCTAAGCGCTGATATTGATTTTACAGGTGTCTAAATTTGTTTTACATTCATAATATTTACACAGTTCAAATAACATTTGGTAAATAAATTGCATTTTAAATGCTGCTTGAGGCCAATTTCATTTTCAATTGATAATTTAATAAGAAATTTATACTTAATATGGTTTTGTCGTATTCATTTTAATTTGTTTTAATCTTTCTGTGGTGTTAATTTGCTTTGTTAGTTGACACATTAAAAAATTTTAAGCTAAGCGCTGTTTTGGCAATAAAATGTAATTAATTTCAAATTTCATTGACTCTATTGACATGATGATATAAATAAATATTATTGCAGAGCATGAAACAGAAATTTAATCTGCGCCTTGAGGCAGCCCATTCAGTTGGCCATTTGGGCTGCTTTTTGGTTTAATTTGTTTATCTTTAATCAATGAAATTATTTTCTTAATATTTTGAAAGTCGGACAAAATAAATAAATGGAAAATAATTTTATTTTGTAACCCTGAAAAAGATTTTTCTAATCTTACATCTTTTAGTTCAGTTGATTTGTTGGCACAATAGAAACCTTTCGATCTTGCCCATATCTTGTCCATTCCCTGATGCTCCAATGCTCTCAAGTTGCCACTGTCAGTTGCCCCATTTGTGTTGTGCAGCTGCAACTTCGGCGTCCAGCAACCGGAAGAGCAACAATTTCTTTCACTTACTCGGAAGAAGCTGCTGCTGCTGCTGCTACTGCCGCTGCTCTGGCTAAATAAATAAGCTCTCAACACTGACTGCTAAAAGTACACAGACAGTTTCACATTTTCCTGGGAAAGACCCAGTTCAGCATAAAACTGGCTGTAAACTGGACGGCAAATAAATGTTTACGATTTGGCCATGTAGTGTTGCCCTTTCGGCCTGGTTAGCTGGGTGAGACAGATAGGTGCTAGTGGAAGAAACTATCAATACCGGGAATTGACTGAGCAACACATTTTCATGTGAATTTAACATTGAGCTGCTGAGATCGATGGACAGAGTAGAAATTTTATTTTAGAAGTTGAGCATTGAGAAGCTGTAGTTGGCCGAGATTTAAATTAAAACGTTGAAAAATCGTACTTGAAGGCAGCCGCCCAAGCACTAGACGGAGACAAGTGCGGTAATTATTGCATGAAGCACTTGTAACGAGGCGCAGCCAGCGCTCATTGGTAATAGCAAGAGCTGCCATCGGGCTCCGATTCCATGCAGGGGCACATTGGCTCGCTCATTATCATTATCGTCAGCATAATCATCAGCACGGGACTCAGCATTATCATAATCATCTCTCCGGCTTTCCGCAGTGGGCACCCGTGTGCTAAGCAAAAGTGCAGCGCTAATTTAAGCCAATTATTCTTGCCACCCGCTTGCAGCAACAGCAAAGGCAGCAAACAGCAGTCAATGAACAGTGGTATAAAATTATTCCAAACTCGACCAGAACTAGAGGTTCAAGCTCTCGGATAATCTATAAATTGGTTTTCTAGGTAAATAAGCCGTTTTGGTGTCTGAATCAGAAGAGAAAAAATTTAATATATAAAATAGAAATTTTAGATTTTGGTTTTTGGAAATATTAAACTAAAACTTGCTAATAAAATATTTGGAAAATTACTAGAAAATAAATTATGAAAAGTGTGTAAGCTTATGACTATGTAGTTACTGCTTCCTTTGAATTATAAAAATCGAATGTGAATAGTCAGTAAACTTAAGTTTTGAAAGCTACTTAGCAAGTGATAAATGTTAACTGAAGCTCCACATGGTTTGACATTGATTTTATTTATATTCATCCAAGGATCTTTTGTCTTTAAGACTAGGATTTTAGCTAATGATTTTATGAAGAAATATTTTTATTTTATTTCATTTATTTATTTATATTTATTTCTGCTTATTTTATTTATTTATTTGTAATATTTAATTTACTTATTTATATTTATTTTATTATATCTTTTATTTATTTATTTATATTTATATGGAAAAAATTTCTTCCACTAAAATCGCTGTGGACAATCACTGTGAGAGCTTTGGCCTGTAGCCTGTTCAGCTAAGTAAAACACCGGACATTTATTACAGATGAGAACTCCAGACTTTTATATACTCAACTTTATTTTTTTTAAATGCATTAAAATTTAATTTATATATTTAAATATAATTTTTTAGTCATCTGCATGGGCCATGATTGAAAGGCTTTTTAAATTTCCACATTTATTACTTGACAAAATGCAAACGATTAAATAGAGTCCCTTGGAGTTATATCTCTGGCTCCTATAGCCTTCAAAACCTTAGAGAATGATGTTTGGGGAGATGGACGATCCTGAACAATCTTAGGGAATCCCTATCAGTGCTTACAGGGTATAAGCATCCTACAGTTAAAAACAAAATAAATTATTTACAACACCTTTCCCTAATAGCAGTTGCATTTGATTTATGTTTTGAATGTCTGGGTTGCAGTAAATATTAAGCAAATGGCCTGGGCAGCCTAAGAGGTCGTTAAAGTTGACTAAACTCTGCAGGAAAAAAAAGGAAAATTTTTAAAAATATTTTCTTAAGCAAAACATTTATTTTTAAATAAAAATCTACAGGGTTTTTGTGGGAAAAAACACTTAATGAGGTCCAACTTAGCGGACTTCTTTGATAAGGCAAATTAATGCTTTGTACACTGTAAAGAAAATTGTTTGACAATTGAAAACTTGGCAACATATAATTGCTAATTTTGTTAAAGTCAATGTTGTCATTTATTTAGTATCCTGTGCTGTCCTTGCCCGCCTGATGCCTGCCCAGTTGCCTCTGCAATGGCTTTGGTTAGGTGAAGCGATGGAAGCTGTTTGCCTGGCGTTGGCGAACGGAGCTCACAATTATGCATATTCATTTGTGTTAGTATAGCAGTGTGTGTGTGTGGGTGTTGAGATTTGGTCTAAGGCCTTAGCAGTCTCATTCAGTCATTTGCTATGCCTGTTACCTACTGCCTGCCGTCAGCCGTCAGCCGCCAGCCGCTTGTGCCATTTAATGCATTTTATTCTCTGACAAAATAAGTGAAAAAAAAGAACGATGAAGGAGAGGAAAAACGAGGAATAAAAGAATGAAAATGGATGAAATAAAAAATGTAAACATATACAAGTGCAATGCAAATTAAAGCAGACGGCAAAGTGGCTCAACAGCGAGCAGCAGCAGTAGCAACTCCAGCTGCTAGAGGAGGCTGACTGGCTGGCTGGAAGGAGGAGGAAAGTTTGCTGGACAGAGGACTGATTCATGCGATGCTGCCACAACGCGAAGAGGCAATTCATTAGCTTTAATTTAGGTAAATGTCCTTGGTCCTTGCGGCCAGCCCAGTCCCCTCTAACGTTGCCAGCCCAGCCCAGCACAGCCCCTTGCGGCCAGCGTCACAAATGCAACTAAAATGTTGCGGTAACTGCCATTTCCCCAACCATCCGGGTGTGTATGCGAGTGTGTGTGTGGGGGTGTGGGTGTGTCAGTGTATATAAGCTTTGTTTCCTTTGCCAACATACTTAATATTTAAAGTTTGCCAACGCTGAGACACACCCAAGTGGCCCATTTTGTTAGATTCAACTATGTAATTGTTATTGCCATTGCAGTCTGTCTGTGTTGCCTGCTGCCCTTTCATTTGCTCAGCTGGTATTTGTTGCTGACGGCTTAAATATTAACAAGGATGTGTCCTATTGATTACAATCCATTGAATAATCGATACCTTGTTGAATCAAACGGAAGGTTTTCCGCAAAGAAACAGGCTGTTGCAGTGGCTTTATCGTTTCCTATAGAATTTTTCATTAAAAGTCTACAATTTCGTATGGAAGTTACAGCAAGAAGTCAGAGAGTCGCTAATATACACTAACAGCTGGCTGTCTGCCTCCAACTTACATCAGCTGCCGTGTTGCTTTACTCATGCACTGACCTTGATGGAAGACTTACAACATGGAAACACACCCAGCAGCTCTTTCATTGTTCATATGTTGCCGCAACATTCGCAGTGGCGTGGCAGGTTGAAAGGGGGTTGCTGGGATTGGAGTTGCCGCTGCTGCAGCTGCTGCTGCCAAGTCGTCTGCTTAATTAGATAATGTCAACTGCATGCAGAGCCTCATTTCCTGCTATGTAGAAGCGGACGAGCCCTACTCTTGCCAGTCTATGCAGTTTCCGACTCACACATAGGCAGGCTGGCAGACAGACACACATAGGCGCTCATACCTACACACGTTGACATCACTCTTGCCCCCAATTAAATTGAAATCATTGGAGCGACCGTAAAGTAAAACTAATTGCTTTGACTGGACGCACTTTGGAGACCCAACTTGACCAGGAAGAGTTAGTTAGTTGCGGCCACACAACCTTAACCCCTCCAAAGTCTCAAGTGTGTTCAACAGGCGGCTGAGATTATTGTCTTTGTTTTCGCAGCAGATAAGTTAAGTGGCCACTTCGAGTTGAGTTTATCAATTATCTTATTGTTGGGCAAATAAAAATGGAATCAAAAGGCGAGATTTGCCACTCAAATGTCTGCCCGAAACCACTCAGCCGACTGGACTGCATCCGCCAAAAACAAAAAAAAAAACAACAAAAAGAGAAAAATAAGTTTCAAGCGCTCAACTGTCTAAATTGTCTGGTTGTGTCTTCATGTCTCCATGTCGAGTCATCAGTCCGCATTATTAATGCGTCTCTGGGCGCTCATTAATGCATTGGATAATGGACAGATCTGGCTCTCACAGCCAGGGAGGCTGGCAGGGAGGCCTATAGGACGTGTTTGTGCATTCATTTCAGCACCACTGAATCCAAAAGTCGTTACTCCCGGCTACGCAGACCCTCTTGTGCTCAGGCCTTAGGCATTTTCAATGTCATTAAGCCGAATCAGTTTGTCGCGCTCCCCCCTTGAATTGGGGCATCTCATTGAGAGCGGAAATCAAACAATGAATGCATTTCTCCCTTCTCTTTCTCTTTCTTTTTTTCGCTTCTTTCTGGTTTTTTATTTTACATATTTGTGATTTCCCCTTTGGCATTGACAATTGTGCATTTAACATTCATCGTTTATGGTTTACTTTCCGCAACGATTGCTTCGGTCCAGATGCGAGATGCTGCTCGCCCTGGGCTCAACAGGCTAAACGCTGTCTGCTCGTCCCCAATTCAATTTCCCCTTTGTGTTCCGCCTTGCCGGCAACTCACTGCCTATCGACTGTTCGTCGCTTGGCAACGCGATGTTTCTGTGCGGCTTTCACTTCGCTTCAGCATTGTTTGATTCATTTGACATGGTCAGGTCGGGTCCTGGGCTGGTCAGCATGGGTCCTGCTGCTGCTGCTAGAATGCCTGGGATTTAAGTGTTGATCCTGCGGCGATTGGACAATGACTGCAGGAGTTTACAGGGCTTGAATTATAAGAGTGTTGAAAGGTGTTGGTTACAGAGAGTTGAATTGTCTGTTGATAAGTGAGTTGATAAATATTTTAAAGAGACAGTAAGATCTACTGCTGTGCAGTGTAGTGTTGCGTAGTGTGGAGTAGTGTTGGCTAACAGTTGAGTGAGTTGTGCTTTCGCTTGCGTGGATTGCTACCCTCTGGGCGGCTTCCTGCCTTAAAGACCTTGATCGCCTGATAGTTGCCAGAAGGTTGCTCTGGGCCATGGCCGCTTAAAGGCTTCTCTTCTACTTTAATTTTTTATTTTTTAAAAATTATTTTGTTTATTTTATTAATAAAAAATGCAAAATTGTGGCTTAAAATAAATATTTCGAATGAGAAACTTGGCTGTCTGATCTACTTTGCTTTAGTGATGAAATGTGAAATTTAAAATATCGCCAGTTTAAGGTTAGAAAGAATTCAATCGATAGTTAAAAATGTTAAGCGTTATCGCCTCTTTAAATAGATTTTTTTCCTAGTAAACTTAGACAGCAGACGTCTGACGTTTCTGGCACCAGGTGGTGATAGCAAAATTGCCTACTTTTAGGCTGGACCTTAGTCTTAAAAGATTTTCTTTGTGGCAAGCGGCATTAAAAAAATATTAAATAAATATTAAAAGCCAAAAATAATTAGAAATTTTAATGCCATTCAGGCAAGGAGGCCTACATTTTTCACTTTTGATTTGCCTGAAGTGTCTTGAAGTAGGAACCGATTGTTTTAAAGTATCGAGTTGAAAGTCATGTTCATATGAATGCCCCGTTTAGGCCAACAGGTTCTTTACTCTCTGGGACATCAGCCATGTAAGCTCAACGCATTTGTCATGTGTGATGTGGACTTTTATGGCTGCCAGGCGGTTGACTTTTGATTTCTATAATTTTTCACTTTTCTTGTCAAATGTTGTTTGGCTTTCCGCTGCTTGGCTTTGGCTTTGAAGCTGCCTTTTTGGCCAAACAAATTGTGGCAACTGTTGGGTGGCGCCGTGGATGGGGACAACAACAAATTAGCCTGCCAATTAATTATAAATTCTTTGGCTTTAAATGCAAAGAATATGTGGCAGCTCCTGCCCACCATACAGAGAGTTATGGATACGCTATATAGTGGGGCTGTTGAGTCTGTTGTGTGTTGAAATGTCTTTAATAAATTTATAGTGGCAGGGCAATTAGTGAGGCTAGTTCGTGTGCGTCCTAGTGTGTGTATGTGTGTGTGTGTTTGGTTTGTCCAAAAAGTTTACAAGCGATCCCAGGCCAATCTCATGTGTTTGGTTAGTGGACCAGGGGGGGTCGGAAGGGGTGTCCTGGCATACAGAACAAGGCAAACATTTGTTGGCTGATTACTTTTAAATTATTTTGTGGCATAATTTCTGTGGACAGACTGCGGGGGGCCCCCGAAGAGCGCAGGCCGACATGTGCGAGGGGCGGCTGAGCTTGCATAATAATAAATAAAAGACGTTTGGGGAGCTCTGGGCCCACCAAAAAGGCTGATGACAGGGACGTACAGGGAGCTGCCAACATGGTGGCCACACAAACACACAGAGGGACAGAGTGGCTGCGAAGCCTTGTGGACCTTTGTTGGCAGGAGCCAAAGCAGAGTAAAGTAATGCAGGGATACAGGACACGCTGCGGTTTTGCCTGCCAAAACTGGAACACAACAGGGCATCTCAGGCTGCCAACAAGGACGAGGTCGTGTCGTGTGTGTGTGTGTGTGTGTGTATGTGTGTGACGCGTCCGCATTATGATTTGCTTAAACAGCACAAAACTGTTTAATAATTTATGGCTTCCTCCCAGGGACAGCATGGACAAAAGGATAATCATTGATGGGCCAACACTCATGTGAGTCGCCTGCTGCCAAGGCCAAAGAATCACCCTCCCCGCCCCGGGGCTTATCAATTCAAGCTAGATCAAAGGATCAAATCTATTAAAATGGGAAATCATTGGTGGGCAACCTGGATGGCCATTAGGTTGATTAAGCTCTAAGCATTATTATGAGGACGAAACCTTCGATAATCCCCGCTGATAAAACCAGAATTTGTGTCTCTCAAATATGTTTGACGTCACAGGTTTTCTGTTTTTTTGTTGTTGTAAAATAAACTATTCGGTGTGTGTTTTGGCCGCTTTTTGTTCTTGTTTATGTGTGGAAATTAATGAGCTCTTTGTGGGCGGCTTAGAATAATATGATGTAACAACAACAGCAACAAACAGCAACAACCGACAGCAACTAAACAACCCAAACAGGCACGACAACGACAACTGCGGCGACTGTTTTATGGTAAAAAAAGGGTTTTCATTTGCCCAACAACAACAGCAAAAGCAGCAAGCATTAGGGACAAGACAAAGGGTCACACATGTGCCCAGACCGACTACAAACTACACTATGTCTGTGCTGCTAAGGATATCTAGAGAGAAATCGACTCAAAGCTGATGGGTAATGGCTGATAAGAAGACTGTGAACCTTATCCTTATTCTACGCTGATCTTGTCAGGTAAAAGCTTGTGTCGTCCTAGGAGAAGCTTAAATACCCTTTATACTGCCTAGTTGCCACAGAGCATAAGGAGTTGCTTGATAAGCCAACCATCTATTAACAGTGTTGGCTTAAACGAGCCCTGTGAGCCAACATGTCCAAGTGAGCAAGCTATGATCTCTATCTAGCAACTGGTCAAGCATGTTGTGTGTTGTAGCTCAGCACTGAGTGGATTGCTACACCTGATCAACTGCTGGTTGTAAACCTGATCGAACATTTCAATCCAGCAAGTCTGCTGAGATTCGATCAATCCTTGTTGAGAGACTTCAATTGAAAAGCTGACAACACTGATCAACACTGAAGGGTCAGCCAGCTAGATAGGGACAGAGTTAAGCTCGAAGCGGACGGTCTAAGCTGCTCAGACAACACATGTCGTATACGTAATATGCGCTAATCAGCAACTCACTCTGCAGCTCCAAAGCAGCTGCCTTTGCTGTTGCACTGTGAACTGTAGGCTGTTTGAACCCTTTTTGTTTCTATTTCTAAAGGAGAGGAAGGAGGAAAGGATAATGATGCCAGGAGTTGTGACAGTTTGGGCCCAGACTTGTGTGTGTGTGTGTGCGCCTCGGGGTAGTCAAGTCTTTCTTGCCGTCGCTTTTGTGCCTTTTGTGTCAACATAATTTAAACATCAGAGAAACAAAAAGTTTCGCAATTTTATATTTAATGTTTGGACAGCAGCTGTTCAAAGTCTTTTCATCAATTTGTAGATTGTGATTCCCCAAGCCATTAGTCATTCAAATGGACTGTTTCTCGCCTAGTTTCCACCTGGTTGATGCTTTAAAAGCTGCCCTGGAATGTAGGCAATTCATCTTGGTCTTTGTCATTGACAGCCTTCTGCTTGGCATTTTTATTTCCCATTTCCTTCCACCTAATTTGCAGCCAAAGTCACTCTGACATACGCTCGACACACATAATTTCAATGTCACATTAGAAAAGTAAGCAGAAGGTACAACAAGGAAAACAAACTTTATGGCTGATCAAATATTCTATTCGTTGGGTTTCTTGCTCCTTTTGCTTCGGCCTGATAGTCGTCAGCGTCAGCTGCTGGCGAGGAAACGTCAATTTGCATAATAAATGAAAATGCATTGAAATGTGGCAACGACAGCTGCAGAGGCGCCACACTAACAGCAGCAGCAACATCATTAAGCGTTTGGAGGAAAGAAAAAAGGGCGACGCAAACAAATAAAACAATTGGGCCGACTCAAGAGGAGCATCGGCATCGGCATCGACAGCGACATCAGCATCAGCATCTTGCCTTTGCCTGAAATCCTGGCAAAATGTACGTGAACGTGCAGAGCCTCTCAAATGGCTTCCGCATCGGCCTCAGTCTCAGCCTCAGTCTCAGTCTCAGTGTGGAGAGGGGTCAATAGTTCTTCGTTTTATACTCTGCCAGTCTTTTCTATCGGGTTTTTTTCCCCTATTTTTGCTGCTTGCTGCCTGCTCGCTCTATTCTCATAACATACATTTGAAGCACTTACTGTCAATTGCCAAAGAGGCGCCGACGCGACGAGGCGCAAAAAAGTTAGCATACTTAACTGGGCGTGTTGGTGTAGCCTGCTTATTGGAAAAATTGTAAAAGCCGCTCCGTTGTTTTCTCCTCTCGCTCGGCCACAAAAGAGCTTCCTGCTTTTGCACATTTGAGCAGTTGAGCATTTAGTGCTTGAAACTCTGTGTTTTTTTTTTTTTTTTTGCTCTCTGTGAAATGGAGAGAAAACTTAACCTAGGAATTCAACTGCCATCGAATGCGTTAAAACCTCAGAGGCAGTCAGGTTGCATTTTTGTGGTCTCAAAGGCAAAAACTGTCAGACATTTCTATATCTATATGTCTCTATGGCTGTGCCAGGGGGGGATGGGGGGCTAAAGCGTATGCAAGTCAACGACACGATGCCAGGAGAGTTGCCTAGCCACCCCCCCGCTTCTATCGCATTTCTTAGACATCGCCAGTTTGCCTAAACAGGGGACTGACAGGCGTCAGAGTCAGCAACGGCAGCATCGGCATCAGCATCATTTCATCGTGTCATTTCAGCGATTTTATGCCGGAAATGTTTGCATCGATACATAAGTAAGTAATCGTGCTCGGGCGTGGCCTGGAGTGAATGGATTGAGTGGGTGCCGAGCTGCTCTGTGTGGATGAAGGCGAATAGAGACCGTGTAGAGCGTGTAGAGTTCGTTCTTCGTTCCATTCAATAATTTAATCATTCTGATGCAAAAAGCCATTGTTGTATGCAAGTTGATTTCAAATTGCATTTGCCTGCAATGGTTTGTAAAGCAATTTCGGTTAATGTGCAACCCGATAGGGTTCGGCTCTGCGCTGACTGTGCAGCGGGTCCATTGGTTGCTGTTGGGGGACAGGGGACGTTTAAATAATCTAAGAAAGTGCTTTGGGCAAGCACTTGTGAATGCATTGAACCCGAATAACATTCATTATTACTTAATTAAATGTATCTTGGCGGGGTTCAAAGAACTTTCGATTTGAATTTAATTTAAACTAATGACAGCAGATAAGCAATGATAAGGGAAAGTCACTGGGCTTTGAGGGAAAAGTGTAGAAATATTTTAGAAATTTTATTTCAATTATTATTTATCGGTTTTTTTATTTACTTATTTTATTTCTAATGATTATTGAAGTAGGGAAAATGGGTCTCGTAAGCTTGTTGAAAATTTATTTTTATTTAAGAATTTTTCTTAAAAAATTAAACAAAACTTTGAAAGGATAAAGAAAATATTTTTGTATTTAGAAAGACTTGTTTCTGTAGTTTAAATAGAGTTTATAGCTTCACCGATCCTGGTCACTGAGTCTGTTATTGAGGGCTATAAGAGCTAGAGATATAGTTTCAAGGGATTTAAATTTTCTATCAATGCAAGCAGCTATTTTTAATCTTCATTTCATATTCTTAATATTATTAACAATTTAATTAAATTTATATTTATTTCTCTCTGTTTCTTTCTCTTTCTCTAGGTAAGTGAAATTCTTGATTGAATGAGACTAGAAGATGCCCTTAGAATATTTTACCTAAAAGGCTTAAATCAAAGGTAAATTTTAAGATCTGAAAAAAATTATTTTTAAGGAAAAATTAAGCTAAATTGGTTGGCCTTCATCAAAGCAAATGATTTTTTTTTTTTTAAGATCTCAATGCTTCTTTCCGGTTCTCATTAGTTCAAGAAAGTCTAAGGAACTTGCTGGTTTGTTTTAATTTAAAATTAATATTTTTATTTAAATTTTTACCTGCTGCTAGGTACCTTTATTAATTAAAAGCTTTGCAGAGTTGCAGCCCAGATGCCTTTGAATGTTTTCGGGGAGTTTTGCCAGCAACCTTTGACCTATAAAAGCCATTGAATAGTTGGTCACATAATATTGTAAATCCTTGTCCGAGTATTCCAAATCATTTTGTCAATTATAATGCATTATCTGGCAATTTGCAGTGTTGCATGCACCAGCAACAGCACCAGCAGCAGCAGCAGCCGTTGCAGTTGCATGTGGTGCATGAAATAAATATTTGATAAAAGGGTCAGACAAAGTATTTGCAAAACAAAAAGCAGGGCTTTGCCGGTTGTTTGCTGTAATTTTGGCCAAATAATAATAGTTGAGCTTAAAAACATAATTTGGCAACAGCAACCACACACACACACCCACCCACACACACACACACAGAGAGGCAGGCTGAAAATCAATTATCGCAATGGGCGGACAGAAACAGAAATGAACAAACATATTGCCTAGTTTTTGGGGTCATTTAAGCCGCTTAGACTGCCATAATAATGATGTGGCCAATGGTCATAATCATCATGATGTTGCCAATTGTAATTGTATATTTTTTTATCCCCCCACGCCCCTCCATCCCCTCTCCCTTTTTCTCCATTTGTTTTTACAACCGAACTGCTCTGCTGCGGCTGGTTGATATCGATATATAAATACATCGAAATAGTTGGAAAATATTTTTGTGTGTGTTTTTTCCTGTGTGTTTTTCTCTCTCTGTGTTTTATTTTTGGCTTATAAAACCGTTATCGGCTAATTATTTACAGTAGAGCTACGTTAGCGTCAATCCCCTGGGGGGAGGCAGCTGCATTGGCTCTGCCAACCAGAAAGTATTCAATTGCAAATTAAAAACGGATTTTTGCCGAGCGAATTAAATATTTAAAAACAATGCAGTTGCTGGACAAAAGAGCCCGCTGGCTGCTGTGGCAAATCTAATATCTAAACTGTTTATTTGCAGCCATGAAACATGGCATTCATGAGACTTAATAATGGTGGAGAACGCAGTGCCCGAGGGCAGCCTGCTTATCCAATTGACTTCTGTGTAGACAGGGAAGCCGGTCACAGGCTTCTGTTTTCCCTGTCCTTTACAGTCGAATCATCTTCTTCTTCCCTTTATTTCCTGTTGACCAAGTTGCTATTTATCATAAAAGCCATCTTGGCAGCCATTCATATCCATACATCATGGCATACAAAACACTACACTTTCCATTCACATTGAAATCAAATCGATTTGGTCACACTTAGCTCTGATTTATTTGCCTGAAGCCTGACCAAGTCGTTCTACCTTCTACCTTGCGCTGTCCGTCCAGCCACGTTCCCTGGTCCTTCAGGTCACGTGGCAGCCAATGATTATGATGAGCCATCAACTTAATAGCTTGAATCAATAAATGTGGCTGCCATGGCGACGTCTCCTTGTGGTTGGGCCTCTTCCCTCTGACGGGTGGCTTCATTTAAAAATAAATTCGCTTCATATTTGCTCACCAAGTGTAATCAGTTGGAGGCAAAATACAACAGCAAATTATATTTACATATGACGATGTCTGGCACCAGCACTAGCAGCAGCAGCAGCAGGGATGACAAAAATAGTCAGCCAGCCAGTTGGAGTCATTAAAATCGCAGACAACTTCCATCTACCATTTGGCGTTTTTAGTTCGCCAGCGTTGAGAGCTGGGAAATGTTTAAATTCAATTTTCCATAATCAGTTTAACTGGGCAGAGGCTGCGTTGCTAAGGTTTCTCTCTCATCGATTGCTGTGCCAATCGAGTTAATCGAATGACTCTGCTGCCGACCAGCGGAACAATTTTAAATTCGCTTAAAATAAACAGTTTAAGCTGACTAAGATCAACACTTGAGGCGGCCAGATAGACTCTAATGTAGACACACAACATATGTTTCCTTGCAGCACGGGGCGAAGATTTTCTGTAGATTTTTGTTATAGATTTTCTACAGAATTTTTATAGATTTTCCATAGATTTAAAAAAAAATTTTTTATATAGGTTTATATAGATTTTCCATAGAATTTTTAAAGTTTTTTATAGATTTTTAGTAGATTTTTTTTTTTAATTTTCTATACATTTTGTAACGATTTTTGAACGATTTTTATGTTTTTTTGAATGAAGTACAGATCAGGGAAGTAACCAACTAACAGATCAGCACAGCGGACTAGGAATTGTGGGAAAAACTTATATAAATCAAATCTATGCAGTTGGTACTGAAAATTCCCAGATATTTGCTTTTAAAGGAAGTGCAGGATAGAGAGGAAGCAGGGCAAATGCCTAGAACTCTAAGGATATCAAGGGAATGAGAATTTAATTTATATATAGTTGAGTAGAAGGACCAATTAAGTCTCTCTGTTGATATGGCTACGCATGAATAAAATCAGTTTGTCTTGCTAGACCCTATAGCTGCCTGAAAACTTGTATAAAAAAATTCTTTAATACTTTTTCCAAGCAGAATTCTTTGTAGGTTGAGAGACAAACTAGAGACTGCAATCGACCAGAATTCCTAGACGATTTAGCCTGCTGTGTTATAACCAAGTAAACAGCATTCAGTCAGAGAAAAAACCCTGCAGCCTGGTGAATTTATTTCCCCTTACCATCAAGAAAGCTGTAGCCTTTCGCACAGTGTTGGACTCACCTGCCTTATGGCCTCTACAAAGCCGCTTAGCTACTTGATGCTGCTGGCTGCCATTAAATGCAAATCTAAGAATTACATGTGTATTTATTTGCCGCACATGAAAGCCACATGAGAAGGCACAAAAAAGAGAGACGGAGAGACAGACAGACGGACAGACAGGCAGCCCCAGCAAGTAGCAAGATCCAAGACACACACGTTGTCGACATTTCGGAATGTAATTTTAGCCAGAGGGAGCGGCAAAAACTCCAAAAAAAAGTTTCCCCTGTGTGTAGGTAAAGAAATGAAAATGAGTATGAGAAAAGCAATGGAAAATCAACGAGTTTTCGCACAGCACACAGACAACGTTCCTCTCTCTGCACTGTGTGAGAGAGACAGAGAGAGAGAGGGACAGAGGGAGAGAGAAATGCAACAGTTTAAAGAGCCAAAAACAAATGCGAACAGATGCGCCAGGCAACGCGCCCACGTAGCGCTGCCTGCTAACATATGTATTTCGAGAGTATCTATGTATAAATGTATGCAAGTGTATGTGTGTGTGTGTGTGTGTGTGGTGCGCGCATTGCATTGCATATGCATGGTGGGACACAGAGCGTATCACTGGAATTCTAATTTGCAAGCGAAATTGAACGGAAATGGCAATTTTCAAAGTGAAATGGCAACGACTTGGTCTGCTGCAACAGACAGAGGCGGCGGCAATGGCAACAGCAGCCAACAACTTGGCCAACAACATTAGCTGGCAACAGCAATTTCGTCAGCTCGCGACTTGTTGACAGCTGCATAACAGCCAGACGTAATATGATGTGATTGGGCCAAGCCAAGGCCATGGATACATCCACAGACAAAGCTAGAGATACAGCCACAGTCCTTGCTGCTATCACCTAATGAACACCCTGGACACCACAGGACAGTGGAGACAGCTTCACAGCTTTAGTAACTGGCAGGCAGCAGTTAACAGTAAGCCCAGCCCCATAGTAGCAAGTGGCCATCAGCCATCAGGAATTTTTACAACTCATTTAACACGGCGTTCTTGGCATTCGCTGGGCTCCAAAAAAAAACTTCTTCGTCTTCGCCGGCCGCTGCTGCTGCTGTTGCCCACAACATTAACCGCAAACAGCTATGAAGCCACAAGAAAACGTTGCCGCAATGGTGAGATGATGACAATGAAACGACGAGGCGACTTACAAAACAACTAAGAATTTTCTATGCCCCAAGGGTCAAGGTATGAACGACCATAGGGATACTCTGGGCCAGGAAATTTCAGCCTTAGACAGGCCCAGGGGATGACCTGATACACCTTCTAGGTGTCCCAGTCTCCCACTGTACAACGCTTGTTATACAGTCCTTTGTCTCTGGAAACTGGAAATGTAAGAAAAAACTTGTTAAACTTTGTTTTCTTGAGTCCACAGCCCAATAGTCCCACCTTCCGTGCTAGGCCACGCCATAAGCTTGCATACTTTTGTGCGCCAGCAATTAACTCTGCGCCGTTTTGCTTGGCCCAAGTTTTTAGACTGAAATCTATGAGAAACCTTTTCTGGATTCGTCTAAACTTCTTCTCACAGGTCGAGTGTTACAGTGTTTAAGAGTAACAGAAGCTGCCAGCTGTTTGTCGCCCTTTTTAATGCCTTTTTAGCCACCCAACAACCAGTTCTCTTCACTCGCTCCCCTCACTTCCAGTGGCACAATTTGCATATTCGACTTCATTAAGCTTTCGGTTTCGGTTTGGGCTTCGGTTTGGGCCACGCAACGTCAACTTGGTCAGCCTGGCAGCGTGGTTTTTCTTCTGTTGTTTGACTGCGGTAATTTATCACGCCGGGCTCCGGATACCCTTAAGAGGCCTCAAATCGACCGCAACCCCCAGCGAGGCGAACGCACCCTCGCCCCCCAGTGAGTCGAATGGCTTGGCTTATTCTAATCTGCGTCTTGTTGCCAACAGATTGAAATTTATTGCGCATAAATCTAGACATTCATTTGCACCTGAAACGCCTAGCTATGCAAAATATTTGCAGGACCACAGCACGACCAGAGCAGGACCTGAGCAGAGCAGCAACAGGAGGGCAGCAGCAAAGGTGACAATTGAGTTGGCATCATCATCATCGACTGGCCTGGGCAGCAGCAGCAGTCGAAAGAAATCAACGTGCTGCTATGCGATACCCCTTGGGGAGGGCTTAAGAGGCAGCAGTCAAGGTCGCGGCCGCTGGGTCCACTTGGTCGTCTCCCCCCCCAATAGATTCTCATTTCGTTTCGCGGCGAAACCTTTGAAATTTGAGTGCCACTACGTGCTGTAACTGACTAAGCAGCCTCAGACCTGAATATACATAGCCCAGAGCAGTCGGCAGTATGGCAAACAAAATTGGAATTTTTAAGCAACATGAGTAGAGCTGAGCCGGCTGCTTTGATAGACACCGAGAGGCGTCAGTTAAAGATAAAGACAAAAAATGCAAAAGGCCAGACATGGGACAGCTGATAGCACACACACAACACAGACAGACTGTTGAGTTATCAAACACACACAACCGAAATTGCTAGAGAATTGAGTAAATAGCATTAAAATTGAACTCAACGTCTTCATTCCAATGCCAACAGTGGAGCAAGCTAAATAGCAAAATACTACAGCATACTTTTAGGGCGCTGGAAAAAATTCTACTAGACGAAGACTGAATTTTGTATTTTAGGTCCTAAAAAAATATTTTAATTTAAAACAATTAATTTAATTAAATAAAAATTTAAAAAAATAAATATTTTAAGGGTTTTTTGACGCTGAATTTCATTCCATTCCAACCACTGTGTATGGGTTATTGACTGAATTGTTTGATGTCTCTACAACTAAAACTCGACAATTTGTTGGGTCCTCACCAGGCACCACACACACAACCACCCAGACACAGACACACACACATGCACCCAGAACACAGAGTTGTTTACATATAAAGTGAGTTCCATTGCCTTTGTCAGAGCGCTGTTCCTTGTACTTCAGCATTCACACTTTCTCTTCTTACTTTGGCTTTCTTGCTTTCTTCTCTGTTTTCTATTTTTTTTTTTTCTTCACTTGTCAACTATGCCTTTATAGTTTTAACGTCTGCCGACTGACTTGCTGAACATTTTCGCCAGTTTTTTTTCCATGTTTTTCTAGTTTTTTGAGCTTTTTTTCTATTTTTTCCTCTATTTTTTTGTGCCATTTTTCCTTTAGTTTGGTTTTTATTATTTTCCTTGTTGTTCATATTGTTTGACTTGTTTTTTTTTTTTGTTTTTTTGCATATGCTTTGTTGCCTTAGTTTACTGATCCTTGTGTTTGTCCTCCTTTCTGTGTGTGTGTGTGTGTGTGTGTGTGTGTTGTCGTGTATTTTGTTTCCCTTTGCAGCTGCTGTTGCTGGTAAAGTTCATGGCAAAAGGCAACTTCAAATGACACTAATACCAAGGCATGGCTTGCCAAACTGCACTCACACACACACACATGCATACATAGATGTGTGTATTTTTATATATGAACTTTAAGGGCAACAACACACAACGTGTTGAGTATTTTTTTTCGTTGCTTCGAGTCGAATTTTGTTGCCATTGTTTTTGGTTTTTTCTTGCCTTCTTTCTGCTCTAATGGTGTGCTCAAGCATGCGCCACTGTGTGTGTGTGTGTGTGTGTGTTAGGGGAGGGGGGCGACCTTCGTTACGTGTTTGGCAAGTTCATTTTTAGCGCGCCAAGTTAACTCAGCTAGCAGCAGTGGCACAAGCAACCAAATAAACACAGTGTTTGCTCAAGTAGTTGCAAGTGACGCTTAATGTTTGTGCCAAGCGACCCCACCCACCTACTGCCAGCACCACTGTCCTGCTGAACCGCCCATCACCGCCCTGGGTCGTCTGGCTGAAGTGTAGATGCGTGTCTGTGGCACACGCGTCCCATTATATGCTTTATGTGCTTTATAATACGCTTCGCGTTCCTCTACACCGTCTTGTTTGGGCACAGAGAGAAGCCAAAAGGAAAGCGAGCAAAACAGCAAAAAAATCAAAAACTAAAAAATCAAAACAAATTCATAGGAGATCAGGCAGCCTCATGGTCGACAGGGAAATACCCTATGGATTAAGGGTTTATAGATAGTTAATCCTTAAGTAACACTGGGATTTCTATGGATCAAAACATGCTGTTAACTGTCCAGTCTAGGCCAGGCCATGTGCCCAACCATATGATATGAAATTACTGATCAGCCTGGCTCCTTAAACTAAATAAAATATTTTTATTCAAAAACTTGTTGATATGCCAAGTGTGAGACGTTCAAGTGGCCTCGCAATGACACCTGTCCTAGGTGCTTATAGCGTGCATAGTCCAGTCGCAAAGACAGCAATCTGCCTTCCATCAAAACAAGGCGAACCCTGCATAACCTATGAGCTAAATTCCATTAAAAAAAATATTTAAATAAGAAGAAAAATTTAGAAATTAAATTCTGTAAAAAATAAAACAAAGAATCTTCAAGCTGATCTGGCATTTTAACATTTTTTGGACGACCATTGGAACTTTTATAAGACAAAGAACAGTGGTTACTGGGAAAATAATTTTAACAGCTTTAAAATGAATTTAACTGGGCGGCAAGCAAGTTAAGAAATCCAATAAGCAGCCCTCGCCAGACATGTGGATCTGCTAGGGTCCTTAGTGTCTTGATAAACCACAAAATAATAAACTGAGTTATGAAATAAGAACATGTTCAGCATACTTCTTGGCCTTTGCAGGAGACAACAACGCAAACACTAATATGTGTGAGAGGTCCTTTCCTCCCTCTCCCTGTGTGTGTGTGTGTGTGTGTGTGAGTGTGTTTATGTTCTCAAGAGTTTGGCAAAACTTATTGTTTGCCATTCACGCACACACACACACACACAGACACGAAGACACATTTGTATTTTTGTTTATTTATATGCATGTAGCGTTGATATGCTGCTGGGTGTCCTTGCTGCCTGCCTTGCTGCCTGCTGCCTGCCAGTCTGCCTGTCTGTTTTGGCTTTTGTCCCGCTCTTGTCTTGTACAACCTAATTTTGGCAACAACGCGCTTTTCTTCATTTTTCATGCATGCTAATGTGTTAAATTTCGACAGACAAGAGCAAAACCTCCTTGTAAGTACGTTGTGAAGGGGGCCATGGCCAGGAGCGGAGGCTGGGACCCTTGATTGTCTTGTCTTTATGGATATGCTGTTTCCAAACTTGCGAATTATATTGTTATAAAGTCACGGCTGACGCGTTTCTGTTATCTGAATTTAAATATTTTGAAACGTTGTGCCTGAGACTTGACTGTGCAGGCAGCTGCCTGGCTTAATTGTTAATACAACTTGCTGTGCTTTGGTGATTATTTTCTAATTTTTGTTATTTTCCTTAGTAAGTGTAATTGATGTTAATGGCTGTAAAGATTTCCTTCCACGCTAGAGTGTGTAAATATTTTATTTACTAAGCTGCAGCCACCAGCCAGGCTAGCAAACGTTGTCCTGGGACCCTAGGAAAATGAATTTCTCCTGTGATAGGTTGAACAGCTGGGATATTCAGGAGAACAGAGGTTTGTTAAATGGGTTTTTAATAGAAAATAAGTTTTCTTAGGCATGTTAATGGCTTTTAGCTAAGCTGGAGATTTTTTAAACATTTTTTTTTATACTAAATGAGCAATTTGATTGAGCTAGAAGATCACTCAGCCTTGACTCATTTCCTGGGTAGATTTTAGCATTTTTTATTACTTTCACCTATTTATTTATTTTTTGTTTAATTTTTTAGTTGTATTTCAGTTGGCCGCTCTGTGGTTTTCTTCACTTTTGACTGCACTTGAGTTGCAGGTCTTTCGTGCCCTCATAAGTATGCTGTGATTATTTTGATGTTCGCTGGACAGGCAGCCATTCCTTGGCTTCCTGTTTGTCATTTGTTTAAATTTATTTCTGCTGTTATTTTTAGAGGGGATAGATGCTACGAAAATAGTCCTAACACAATCAGAATTTCCCTTTGCATTTTCTCACCATTTGTCTCCACATTTATCTGTCTTTGAAGGCCTAGAAAAATCGAATTTGTTGCCTAAATTGCTGGCTGTCAAGACTTCGTCTTTGGACTTCTGCTGCGCTATTTCGTTGACCTTCGCTTGGTTTTTGTTCTTCTGCTGTTTCAAATTCAATTGAAATTCAAATTAAATTGATTTTGCCCTCCTGTTGGGTGCATAAATCAGCGCGATATAAGAAAATTTACGATGCAATGACAAGAACATGCATTGAAGGTTCTGCTTGCCTAAATACATGAATAAATAGTGTGTGTATGTGTGTGTGTGTGGCCGTTACAGCGAGTAAGTACTGTAAGAGGCGGATAATTCGAATTGTGGGCGTTGTCAGCTCATAAATATACAGAGAGAAGCATCATTGGATTCCAATGCTGAATGCTACTCGTCACCAAAGCTACCTTCAAGCCGTATGAGTTTGATCAAACACAAGATGGCATTAGTGGGTCAGGGGAGCCGGGTTGGGTGGGGAGAATGCTGTTCCAGAGGCTGACAGCTGGGTTGCATAAACAAATACAAACGCCGGGGCACATGCATATGCATGAGAGCAAGTCAAAGTCAGTTAAAGCTGCTGCCTTCGTGTGGTTTTATTATACGCGTTTGCAGCCATCGAAGGAATGCAGCAGTGGTGGAGTGTGGGATGCGAGGGGAGGACTGTAAGTTGTTGCTGCCGTTTGACAGTGGCCCACAAGGCCGCTTTTGATTTGCATAATCTCGGTTTAATGTTTTTTTCTTTTGTTTTCGTGATTTGTTTTGTGTCCTTACGACCCAGAAACATGAGATTGAAAACACGTAACAGACCGTGACATGAGAGCAAATGCAATTCTATTGGCATCTGGTTTCGACTTCGATTTCACTTCACGGTTATGTTGTTTTTGTCTTGTCGGGGAAAAAACCCCTGACAAATCGCTTCTGTAGGAAACATTTTGAATGATTAAAACAGACGCGAGTAAAGGTGGCATCAGAAGGTTTTTATGTTGGAAAGATACAACGATGGGGCAGTTCAGAGATCACAGAAAACACAGAAGAAATTTTTAATAAATTAAGCGAATTTCGGTTTAAGATTTTAGCAATTAATTTAATTAATTTTTTTCCCCAGATTTTTAAATTAATTGATTGGATTTTTAACACAATAGCTTTAGGAGACTTTAGTGTGGTTTTCTATATCTAAAGCTGAATGAATTACTAAACCATATAGCTGTCATATGTTTAACTGATTTAAACTAAATTCTTCTAAAAATTTGGAGAAAAAAATTCTGAGTTTTTTAGTGAATTGATTGGAATTGAAAATTTTTAATAAATCAAAAAAATTTTGATTTAATATTTTGGCTATGAATTTTATAAAATTTAAATAGATTTTTAATTAATTTTATGAGTTTAAAACACCTGAATTTGAGGAGATTTCTCTTTGGTGTTGCTATGTCCAAGGCTGAAGGGATCACTAGACCATATAGCTGTTCAACTGGTTTAAGCCAAGTTGTCCTAGATTTTCAAAGTTTTCCATCGAATTGATTGGAATTTTTAATACATAAATATAAAGTTTCATCTTCATAGAACAACTACATCATATAGCTGTCATAATACCCACTTTGATTGCCTAATCTGCTAATCTTTAAACATTTTATTTGTGTTCTAACTGCTTTTACTTCTTTGTTTATGTATTTCAATATAAATCTCCAGCTAATTCCATATCAATCTGACTTGTTCTGTTGATTCTATTGCTTCTTCATTGTAGGGCAACACAGTTGCCATTTCCTTCATTTTTCCACTGAATTTTTTCCTCATCACTCAGTATCATTTTGTCCTGCTTTCTGTGATATTTTTTTTATTTTGCTCTTTTATTGAAAAATGTTGAAACCTGCAATCCCATTAGCTTGGAACTGGGAATTTTCACTCATCAGCTTCTCTGATTCTCTCTTCATCATTGAGTATCAAACTCATTAATGCTTTGAGCCTGGCATTTAGCTTCAAGTTTCTAGTTTTTTCCAAGCCATCAAGTCGCCCTGTTGTTGCCCTAACATTTGGCTGTCACCATCCATTGCCAAGCAACTCTAAGAATGATGAAGGACCAAGCAAGGCTATATAAGGTTCCCTAGAAATTCTGTTATCCTGGTTCTGGTTAGTGTTTTCAGTCTTCGGCTTGCTGTGGTTGTTTCTTGTTTTGCATTGCAATTACACTTACTTATCAGCAATTTGGCTGGAGTTGCTGGCCAGCCAGACACTCTTCTGCATGCCCAGGCAAAGCACATGGCTGCTCATTATCTCACAAGGATTAACCTGTTATCCTTGCCACGTGCAATAGTTGCCAGTGATGTGTTGCCTCCGTCTCCGTCTCCGCCTCAGCTGCTGCTGCTATTGCTGGCGGTGTTTTCGTAGATTTTGCATGTCGTTTGCTTTGGTTTTCATTTAGACTTTGCTCTACCTGCTTTGCTTCTTTCCGACTTTTCTTTTTCCTTTTTTTTTTGTTTTGTTTTTTCCTGCCAGCTTGGCAGCCCCACCCTGCTGGCCAAATGCGTAACAAGAATTATTACCACATTTCGTGTATTTTGTGTTGTTGCTGCTGCTGCCTTCGAGCTGGTTGCCTGCGGATTTACGCTTTGCTGTTGCTTCCTTTGTCTGCTTATCCATTCAGCTGTGTAAGGCGTTGAGTATCATCGGGCGGCATCGGGCATCGGCCATCAGACATTGGCATCGCAGGAGCAGAGCGAATCCTTGGTCGCATCTTGGTGGATTGCTTGCAATTTGCCCGTCTCCTTGTTTGTGGCCATATATATTGCTCTTGCAGTTTCACCTTTTGACGTAAATCCCATCACCACCCCAGTCCTTCAGTCCTCCAGCCCCGCACAGCCGCAGCGCTTGTACTTGATTGCCGTGTCGCTCATACGCCGTGTTGTCTGCTCACAGCAGCAATACAGCTGAGAGCACAGACCGCGTAGCATGTAAGGCGTTAAAGCCGTTCAGTTAGTTCGCTACATGGCTGACTCCCCCCAACCTGCCTCCCTGCCTCGCTGCCTCCTTAGAGCCCATAGATTTTTTCCAAGTGTATAAGCTGCTTGTATTTTCGTTTGCTCTCTCTCATCTCTCCGCTTCGTTCCTTGTTTTTATGTGTAGGTTGATATTTTTCTTGTTGTTTTTTTGTTTTTTAATTTTCTTGCTGCGGGTTAAGCGGCCCTTGGCTTTTGGCTCAATGTGTTTACCTTTCGCTTACCCTACTGCTCTTCCTCTGTCCATCCTCTGACTTGGGGTTATCCTGCTGCTGCTGCTGCTGTAGCTCCATCGCTTTGTTTTTCACTTGGTTTTTTGTTAAACAAAGAACGCTGCTGTTGCTGTTGGTGCTGGTTGTGTTGCTGCTGCTGATACAATTGCAAAGCGCCGACAACAGCAGCAACAACGGCAACAAGAAAGTCTAACAACAAAATAATAAAACGTAGAGTGCAGAGCAAGCAAACAGAAACAAACACAAAGCATCGGGATTGATTGAATTCCGAATTTTTAAGCATCTCGCCGCAGTCGAAAATTTCGTTACCCAAAACTGCAAAGGGAAAAGTGCACAGAACCGAAAATTAAAAACAGAAAACGGAAAACAAAAAGCCCCGAAAAATACAAAACAAAAAAAAAAAAAAACGTTTTTTATATGCAAAATACAATGCTGAAAGCAAGAAGAAAAGCCCAGTGGCGATCGTATCGAAGCTTTAATACAACTCTAATACAATTGTTCTTATGACAGCTATATGATGCAGTTGTTCTATTAAAATGAGACTTGACTTGGTCCTGCTAGGATATGCAAGACTTGTAAGCTAAAAATTTTAATCAATTCGGTGGAAAAACAAAGAAGTTTTGCATCTTAAAAGTCCAGGAAAATTAGGTCTCAACAAGTTGACTAAATGACAGCTATATGGTGATCTGTTAAGGTCCGGATATATGTATTTAAAATTCATTAAATTAATAGAAAAGAAAGACAAGATTTTGTCTAAAATTCCATTTATTTATTCAAAAAATTATTGGAAAAAAAAGAGGTAAAAATTTTTCTCTGTTGAATTAAATTGCTCTTGCCGAGGTCAGCTATATGACAGCTATATGATATAGCAGGTTGATTTAAATCAAATTTAGCAGAGCCATAGAAAACAGTTAAAAGCTTCTCTGTAAAAATTTTGGCAATAATTCAAAAAAAATTAAAAGAGTTTTTAGTACTAAAATTTTGGGAAATATATTTTCAAAAATATTGATTTACAAGGCAGCTAAGAGCTGTGCTTGATCCTAGCTCAGTCCAGCTGGATTTGGACTTTGGTTAGCCTGACTTTCAGGCTGTAGAGTTTCTATAGCCTCCTTTGGCAGGCATATGGCAACATCCACGTTCATTGGTTCAACTGACTTTTCTTGGCCTTCATTATCACTGTTCTCATCAGCCATATGGCTTTGATCCTTTTGTTGATTGTGTAGCATTTGCTTTGACAGCTGTAATTTCTCCTCCTTGTTCTGAGCATGCTTAACCTCAACGTCCTGGGCCAGTGCCAGAGCCAAGGGGAAATTCAGCTGCGAGGCCACTGACAGGACATCCACCAGGTGCGGCCGGAGGCCACAAATAAATACCCGAAAGGCCTCAGCTCGGAATTTCTTGCACATGTCCTTGGCCACCAGGGCATCGAAGGAAATGTTTACTTTATTGGTTAGACGGGCCAAGCCCTTCTCCACCTCGTCGTAGTACTGCAGGATGGTCAGACTGCCCTGCCTGAGGGCACTGAACTCCTTTTCTAGAACAGTCAGTGGCCGCTGATCTGTGTAGGTGACATCCAGTCGGGTTATGATGGCATCAAAGTTCAAGGCCGTGTTGTAGGTGGACAGCAGGACATCTGGCTGACCCCTGACTTTGCTTCTGATAATAATCACGGCCTGATAGTGTCGCGAGCTGCCTTCATGGGATCGAAACATTTTATAGGCCGCATGGGCCAGCTGACGCCATGAGATGTAAGTGTCGGCGGAGCCTCTGAACACAGGCAGGCGGCTGACTGCATCTAGCAATTCACTGCACTTAACATTCTCTCTGATCTCCACTTCCTGGTAGGGCTCCACATCCGGCACAGTTATTTGGGTATTTTTCAGACGTTTAGTCAGGTTGGCTATCTGGCCATCAAAGTCGGAAGATCGTGCAGCTGCCAAGATTCCCTGGATGGTCGATGAAGAGGGCTTTGTGGTCATTTTAGTTGATAAAGAACTGATCAAGGGGTGTCTTTGGGTCAGAGAGACTTTATTATGAGTTTTCAGCTAAGGAAAAATTCTTTTTTGGTAACAGAAACACTTTACAGTCAATAGAATTTTTTTTTAATTGCTTTTTCAGTTTGATTTTATTGGTTCGCTTAAAGGCTGCAGCTTTGGCTTTTTGTTTTTAATTTATTTTAATTTTTTTTTTTGGGGGGGATAACACAACAAATCACTTGGAATTAATTTTAATTTTTATGATAATTCAATTTTCGTTTTTTTTCTATTTTTTATGATTCAATTTATTTATAAATAAATTGTTTTATCGTCATACGAAATAGTCTAGTCTATGAATTGATTGTTACTGATTGCCGTCAAGAATTTATTTACAAAACAAACCTCGATCGATGGGAACGATGGAGTCGCTGGCCATTTTGTTTGTTTTTTTTTTTTTTTTTTTCTGCCAACACATGTTTCTCTCAATTTTGCTATTTTATTTGGATTAATTAAGAATCATTTTGAAGGTTATTGGAGCATGAAATGCTAATATTTTTAGAACAAAGCTGTTTGGGTTTTTAGTTGATTCAATTGCCAGAGGCAGTGTGAAGTGTTGGCGGTTGATCACCCTATATCCTATTCCTATGCTGATCAGCTTGAATGAATTAAGGAAGTTTTATCTCTATAGAACGTCTTAATCAGAATGACGAGAAAAATGCAGAGAAAATCCAGAGAAAAATCAAAGCTTGCAGGTTAAACACACAGCATCGAGCTTTTCAAGATTCCACGTTGATTTCAATGATATTTTTCAACTTATTTTGGCTCAGATAATTCCCAGATAATTCTCAACGTAAAATTATTTTTCTATCAGTGTAATCGCATAGAAAAACATTGATTTGCAGATTTCTTAAATGGCAAATCAATTGATTCTTTTAGTTGACAATTTGTCTCTCTCTCTATCGTCTCTCGGTTACTTGGCTTGCAAAGAATTTATATATCTAGGCATCTGTGTGTCTGTGCCTGTGCCTGTGTGTTCGTGTCAGTGTTATGTCTGTGTTAATGTATATTTGTATATAAAGTAACGTTTTCTAAACTCTTGTTCTTGTTGCAGACACCAAGGTAATTGAATTAACGAGCCACAAACACGACTCCCAGCCATTGGGCCATGTGAACACAGCTACTATGTATGTGAGTACTTATCCCAGCCTTGGGAGTCAACTCGGGCTATAGCCTGTGGCCTCCAGTCTATCCTCCTCCCTGCGTCCTGCATACTGTGTCCTGTGTGCTGTCTCCAACAGCCAAGGCTTGAGGCTTTGGCTAGTCGCTGGTCGTCTTTTCGCGTTGGCCTGGCGGCAGTTGCTATCAGTTTTCACAGACAAAAATGGGCGACACGCCCAGTGGGGAAAGGACACAGGCAGGGACAGAGGCAGCAGGAAGCAGGGAGCAGGGAGAAGTAAAAGTACAAGAATAAGTATAAAAGCAGCCAAAGAGAAATTGCCAGGACACAGTCAGACACACAGAGAGACTAAAAGGACAAAAAAAAAAAACCAAACGAAACAAAAGGCAAAAGTGTCAAGGGGGGTTTACGAGAGGGGAACAGGGAGGGTCTGAGAAGCGGTTGCTGGTGTTGAGAGGCAAAAAGTGTGAAGAGGACTTGTGCATATTGAATTACGCGACAAGTGCAAGCAAGTTTGAGGCTTTTTAAACTGTTTATATTGGTATGAGTGCAGCTATTAGTGCCTGCCAGCCCGTGCGTGTGCGTCTGTGCGTCTGACTGTGTATGTGTGAGTGTGCATACATAGAGACATGTGTGTGACGCCATTATTTTGTTATAACAATGGCAAAGTTTCAAGAAAATGCCCAACCTCGCACTCAGACTCTCTCTACAGAGCAGAGCAGAGTATAGCAATCTGCTCGGCTGCAGCCAAACACTTAACACAATCAATACACACACACACACACATGGATAGCTGATAGAGGGGCCAAGTGTAGTGAAAATGAGTGAAAGAAAATGAGTTAATGGAAATTCTTGGCAAGTATTGTGATTTGACAGCTGCGTGTAAACTTTAGCACAAAAGGCAGCAGCAGCAGCAGTAGCAGCCACCAATAAGACCAAGTGGCAGTAGAACAACTAGTGGCAACAGAAGAAGCAGCAGGGGAAGCAGCAGAAAGCTGCAGTAAAAAGTGGAAAAAGCAAAGGCAAAGGCAGTGGCAGTGGCAGTTGCAGTTGCATCGCTTAGCTGCCGCCTGGAGATGAACTGACTCTGCAGAAAGTATGAGAAAGAAAAAAACCACAGAAGCTTCTCTCTGTGTGTGTGTGTGTGTGTGTGTTAAAGCATTCAGGGAAAACCATACAAAGGCCACCGAAAACTGACAATTTAAAGAAAATTGCCAAGGAAACTTCAGCTTCAACTTCAAAAGCCCAGCCAGCCAGCCAGCTAAGTGGAGAACCGCAAAACCCGGCCAAGTAACCAACCATTCACCAAGCGAACCGCCAACTTCTCCATTTGCTGCCTCCACTGTTGCTGCTGCCATTCAGTTGAAAGAGCTGCAAAATGGAGGAAAAAAAAAATAAAGAGGAGCCAAGAGGCACAGTGTAAAGTAGGAGGAGGTGGGCAGCATACACGCAACTTCCAACTAAACTTCGGCAAAAAAAAATAAGAGAAAAAAAAAGGAGAAATAATAAGTGGCAAGAAGTAGAGAATTGCGTGCTTCAAGTGATGGGTGGTTTGAGCTGTTTGGCCAGGCTACGAACTCCAACCAACTATAGAGAAGACTTTGCACAGATTCCCAGCTACACACAAACACACACACACACACACATACGCACGCAGAGATTCAAGGAATCCCCAGGCCAAGGCAGCTGGGCTGGCTGGCTGCCTGCCTCGACGGCTGCTTGCGTTTGTCTAATAAAAACACTTCAAATGTTCGGTTAACTCCCAATACACAGACGCATCATTATTCATTTCGATTTTACACTGGCGGTAAAAATAAATGGCTACGACTATCAAGCTACAGTGATGGCTACCATGATGGCTACAGTGATGGCTACAGTGATGGCTACAGTGATAGCTACAGTGATGGCTACAGTGATGGCTACAGTGATGGCTACAGTGATGGCTACATTGATGGCTACAGTGATGGCTACAGTGATGGCTACATTGATGGCTACAGTGATGGCTACAGTGATGGCTACAGTGATGGGTACAGTGATAGCTACAGTATGGCTACAGCGATAGCAATGCCAAAGTCAATGCCAGACAGCCAAGAGCCTGGAATAGGGTATCTCTAAAAGGATAAAATCAAACGACAATAGTTGTTACATTAATAACACTCATTAAGCTTGATTCAAAGTGCCAGGTGCCTAAGATAAACAGAAAAAATGTCGATAAGCATATGGCAAATGCCGATTAACAGATCCAGGATCCCTGACTTTTGGGAAAAGTTTGCAGCCTGCTTGCAACCTCATGATGTTGCTAAGCAAATAAATTGATAAAAATATCCCTAAACTTTCAAAAAATGTTGCTAAGCAAGTGGCTACCAATCGATAAAGGTTATCGGAGATCAGACGATCACCTGTCAGGTTATGACAGCACTCACTGCACTGCACCTACGAAGTTCCTGCAATAAAACCTATCGTCTATGGATTCTGTCAAGTCGAAGGTTTTAATTGTTGTTTCTCAAATAGCTTTAAGCTGCTTTCTTCTCAGCCTTAGCGTTATTAATTCCCATTGACTTGACACACACATGTGTGTGTGTGTTTGTGTGGCTCATTCATCTTCCCTACACAGTGGTGTCCATGGCCATTGTCCCCACAGGCTTTTGGAGCCTCTTGATTAATGATCGACGTCATCATCATTGTCGTCGGCGGTGCCATAAAACTGCCTTCGCAACTAAATGTAGTTTTGTCATCAACACCTCCCAAGCGCAGTCAGAGGCTCAGCTATCAGTTAATGTTGCCAGTTGTGTTGCTTGTTTTTACATCTGAGGCTGCTGGTCTTGCAATTTCCTTCTCCACTCAATTAGGCGCGTGCGAAATGAATTTATCTAAATTATCAGCGTTATCTAAATCTAACAGCGACCCCTTCCGACTCAGCCCGAGTCTACCAGCGTCTCAATCTTGCCAGGCCAAACACCATCGTCAGCAGCAGCACCAACATCATCGTCATTGTCGCCGTCACCGTCGCCGTCGTCAACGCCATCTTTCCGTTTTGGGCTTTTGCTTTTTAACGAGAAATTATAGCCGCATTGTTATTGTTATTGGTGTTGTTCCTGTCATCAGGCCAGCAACAGCCAGCAACAGCCAGCCAGGCAGCCAAGTCCAAGTCCGAGTCAAAAAGCGCGTCCTTTATGACTTCCGCTTTTGGGCTAAAATGTCGCATTGGGCGTCCGCCCCACTCCCGCCCACGGCCGGGGCCGGTGCCATGGCCAGGACAAAGGCAACACTCATAGGCAAAATCAAATTCAAAGGCAGCAACAGCCAGAGCAAGTGCAGCGCCATGCTTGAGTGCATCCAGCAACACCACCGGCAACATCATCATCGTCATAACCACTTCCAGATCCTGGCTGAGACGCCTGCGTTGAACTTTTGTTTGAAAACAAAACTAACAAACAAAAATTGTAATGAAAAGCACAATAAACTGTCAGTTTATATATGAAAGACCCAGCAGCTCAACCAGCTCTCCCAGCAGCTCTCCACTCTCCTCCACTTTCTCTCTCTCTCTCTCTCGCTCTCTGTAACTGTGTGACAGGAGATGTTGCCACTTCATTGTCGACATCTTTAAGCAACAGCAGCAGGAGCAGCAGCTGCACTAGCAGCATCGTCAAGTGGCCTGCATTGTAAGAGCAGCTGGGACTCTGTGTGCCCGGCACACGCTGCGTATACGTAATGCTTCACATGGCAGACGACTAGCGCCATGTCGCTACTTAGCGCACACACAGCGCTCCCCAAAGGGCTGTCCAAACGGCTGCCCCGACTGCCTAGGCTGCCTCCAACAAGGAGTTGTCATCCTTTTTTTGACTGGAATCATTCAGTTTCTTTCGACTCTCGGTCCCCAGCCAGGGGAGCCAGGAGAGGACAGCACAGCACAGGACATCACAGGTTAAGCAGCTCTCACTAGTGCAGATGATTAGTCGAAGAAAAATTGATTTAATCTAAGCAAAATGGAAATATTTTTATGCCATTTGCCATTGCCAAAGAGCAGCGAACTGAATCCGTTTAAATTTTCATTAGAGCAACCGCTTAACCATCATGTCAGGGTGCTTTAAACCGCTTGGCTTGCCTGCTGCCTGCCTACTGCTGCCTCCGGCAAGCTGCTGCCCTCCCCGGTTGGAAGATTTATATGCCCTTGTTGCACTTTAGTTGCAGTTACCCACTAAATATTATGTCATTTTCTAGTCCGAGCCACGTAAATCTCGCTTTACGACAGGCAACAGAGTTGCCCCCACAAGTGTCGCTGGTTTTTGGCCAGGAAAATAAATTTTGTTGTTGTGTGTGTGTGTGTTCGCTGGCTAAGAAGTTTCGTTGTAAAGCTCTGATGTTGCAAAATTCTGTCCCAAGAAACTGTTAAGCGCAGCAGGGTGGACTGTGGGGACTGTGGGGGGGAGGGAAACCTTTTTATGTGCTTCGGCGTTTGCCATTTTTAATTGCTGTCGGTTTTCGAACATTTACTGCTTCAAATGAGCTGAGGCGTTAAGATTTATGATGCTCATTCATACACACACACACTCACACATACACAGGCTCATATGTGGACACACAAACACACACTCAGCCACAGGGACACACAGATACACATGTGCATGAGGAGAAGCAGTTGGTAGTGTGTCGTTGATGCATTTCGTAATTTACCATCGCAACATTGTCGTTTCCCCCAAAAAACATCAACACAAACACACACACACACAAGCGCACATGCTCTTAACGGCCCAAATGTCAGCTATAAGTACACACACACACACAAGCACATGTAAGTAGAAGATTTCAATTGAAAAGAATTTTCAGAAATGCCATAGAGTTAGTAACCCTAAAATTTATGGTTCTCAGTTGTTAGTTGGTATTGTTAGAAATAACCACAGATATTTTAGACAGAAAGAGAGGGAGAATGTGGGAGAAAGAGGGAGAAAGAGAAAGTAAGAGAAATATTAGGAGAGAAGAAGAGCTCAGCCTGTTCAAACAGAACAGAACAGAACCGCCAGGTAACCCATCAGAGCTGCTAGATTTGATTCAAAGATGAAAAAAATTCATTAAAATAATCGTACGTTAAAGTGGCTTCGCAAAGATACCAGGTCAGACGTCATTTAACCCAGGAACCGAGACATTTAAGCTGTATTAAAGTAGAGCAACGGTAACCACCTACTGTACAGTCACCACTAAGCACCTTCGCATAACGTACGACCCAAACGCAGCTACAAAACACGTTAAAGAAAACAAATTCAACATAGAAACAAAGAGATTTTACTAAACCTAAGCAGATAAAATAAGGAAAAATAATTTAAACTGCTCTGTTGCATTGATTTCGCCTGTTTGATGACTACCAGGGTATGGAAGCTTTGCTGGGCGTTGTCTCCACCTTAGTCAAACATCAAAGCAAGAATTTATTAAAAAACTTTAAATTTATTTCACATATTTTAAGCAAATTGGTTTTCCCCATTTTATAAATTTTATTTACTTTAAATGCGAGGGTATATAAGCTTCTCTGCTCATTTGCTGGTTGTAAGGGAGTCGTTTTTACAGGTTTTTGCTTGCCAAAAATCATAAAAAGCCAAATGGTAACGTTTAAGGGGCCAACTGTGCCAGTGTTGCACAATGGCTTTGCCTGAAAGTGTCGCATTTCCTGCTGCACTAACACAAACTCACACAGACACAACTGTACTTTCACTGTCCTTATGGCCAGAGCTAAAATTGTTAGTTGTTTACTTTATTACTTTCATTTTGATGAAACTGCTTTTTGTTTTTTCTTGTTTTTAAATGTTTTTTTTTTTTTGTGTTTGTAGCTGTTTTCCTCGCCTTATTTTGGCCATCAATTTAGCTTTCATAGTTGCCAGCCCTGTTGCCAGCCCTGTGGCTGTCCCCGCTGCTATTTTCGTTGTTTTACCATTTAATTATTTGAACTCAACCGTCAATCCGGTCTGCTGGTTACCACTCACCACTCACATGAGCTCGCGTCCGGCCCTCGATCCTGTTGATGTCCGTAGTCCGCAGTCCACAGTCTGCAGTCAGCAGTCTGCAGTCTTGTTATTACTGTTATTGTTACAGTTACAGTTATTGTTATTATATAGAATTTTATTTTATTTTTATGTCACACTGCGACGCTGGCTCGGATGGCTGCCAGGGAAAGACACAAGGTGGACGGCAGCCAGGGAGGCGGTAATTGTGTCCTGCGAATGCTGTTCATTGTGTGTGTGTGGGGGGGTGGAAGACCAAATGCCATTGCACTTTTGCACTTTAGTTTCTGAATTTTTGTCAGAGAGCTGTGTGTAGCCAGAATCTCATGGCTTTCAATGGAAAATGCTTCGTTTTTAATTTCAACCAAAAGGGATTGAAGTTTTGTATGATTTTTATATAAAATATTTCTAAAATAAAATAGAAAAATATATTTTCCAGCCAGCTAAATGCAGGAAAATCAATTTCTCAGCAAAGAAAACCCTTCTAGGCTCTCAAGAGACAGATCAACATGAAAGGAGAAAGTTTTCCAGCTTTTAGGTTAGGTAAACGGTGTTTTCTTTTATATTTTGAAAACTTAAAGATTTTCCTGAACTCAATTGTCGAACTTTTGTGTCTTTAATTGAAATTAATTAATTATGCGTTCAATATTTCGCAAAGGTCGATGCCAAATTGTTCGTGGCTCTGCGCAATCAGAGTTTGACACTTGACGAGGTGAGAGAGATAGAGCGAGGAGAACGAGGGGGAAGACTTTGGCAAACAACAAAGCAACAAGCTAATAAAGCTTCGTTTTTATCTTTATTTTTTTATCCTGTCAGTCAACGTGCTGTTGAAATTAATTATTTGCCAACTGGCTGTCAGTTAACCTGACAGTGTCTTGGCCTCAAGCTCAGCTCGACAGCTAACCGGTCCTTCCCGGCTGCCCCAGAGACGCAGAACTTTATGTTTGTCCTTTTGGCGCTTGTGCATAATGAAATTTTTGCTCTAATTGAGCATTTGAGGCAGCGAATTGCTAACTGAATCAAAAATTAATAAGATTTTATTATAGCAGCCAGCAGACAAGGCGGCCTTCATGCCCAGAGGCAGCCACGTTGACTGATTGACGCCATTTATCGATGAATATTTTCACTTAAACTTGCCCGGTTGCTGTGACTTCTTTGGGGACTTTATCTGGCCATTGAGCCTTCACAGCCTTCACAGCCTTCCCTGGCCACTTTGGCATGCATAAAACAATATTTTTTTACGACTTTCGATGTCTCAATGGCATATGGCAATAAAAACGCTGCCGCTTCCACAATGGCCAACGAACAGCAGCCCATTAAAGGCGGCAGGAAAATTTGGGCGGCCAGTGTTGTGGTCCTTTGGCTGGCCAGCCAATCCTTTCGTGTCTATTTACATTTTTATTGCCGGTGGATCGTAAAAAATCTGATTAAATACCACGTAATAGATGCCTTCTTTGGCTGTAGCCATTAGGGAGTTTTTACTGTGATTGAGGGTGCAGCAGCCAGGCAGCCAGGCAGCCGCTGACAAGGCTGACAGGGCAGGGCAGGTCAGGACAAGCCAATACGCCTCGAGCGGGTTAACTGTTGTTAAATTACATTCAATAAACAAGCAATGAATATTTTATTGTTGTTGCTGTTGCTGTTGTTGCCTTTACTCTACGCAACAAATAATTTATGATTTAAAGGTTCCCCCAGCAGCAGCAGCAGCCGGAGCAACAGCAACATCAAGTCGAGAGCAACATGAAAGCAGATTGATTTACGCATGAATGGCACAAATCTCATTTTAATAGAATCATTTGGTTTTATAACACTCTTTCCTGCACCCTCCACCCACCCAGGAAACCCCCCCTTTGCTGTCTGTATCGGCAGTGTCGTCGCCTGTCCTGTTTGCCCTTTTTTATAGAGAGTCTCGGAGTTATGTTGCCCATAAATTGGCTAAATTGTTGCGTTGAATCTTAATCGCCTTTCTGCGGTTCACTTTTCAGACTTTATATGCTGATGCTACAGCGAGGGGGTGGCCAGTCGACGGGGGGATGGGGCGTTTATCTTACTGTCAGCTTTGATTTCTTTCGCTTGTTTCGTTCAACATCAAAAGTTTATAGTATGCATTGTGCCTTGTGGTTGTTGGTTGGCTGTTTTATGTACAATCAAATCAAATTCAACACAAACAATTCACACTTGAAGTGCCTCACAGAGAGCGGGAGAGAGAGAGAGGGCTGTTCAAGGAGTCTTAATTTGTGATGCCAGTCATTAGCATCATCGCTGGCAATTATTTTTGGAATTAAATCCTTCAAGGCAAGCAACATGGAACCCTAAATGACTAAGCTGAGTGGAAAACATTTTGTAGTCTTGGAAAAAATATATAAAACCAGAAGGGAAAAGCGATTTCCATTCTGTTAGGTTTATTGCCATCGTCTTGGTGACTAACTAAAGCAGAATTCTTTCCAAATTGGTTATAAGACAGCTATATGATATAGTATTTCAATAGACATAAATGCTGAGACAGCCAGCAAGATTCTTTAAAGTATTTAAAGCTTCGTTTGATTGGATTAAGAAACAAATTTCAAGATTATTTGGTTAATTTCTAAGCTAAAGGATATCGTAAAGCGAAGGAAAACATATCAAATAATTTACATCCTTAGAAGATAAGGCAAAAAACTGATTATAAAGGCGTAAATCACTAGGAGTCAGGCAGTGTTATATAGATAGACAGATAGGTAGACGCATAGACAGGTAGATAGATAACCAACCTTCCAGACAGACTGATAGACATCCAAGACCCTGAGTTCACTCCTCTCTATTACAGCCAACAAACAAGTTTTCTTACCTAATTGTATACAAAAGACTTAAAAAATTTGTAAGTTGTTAACTTCAATTTCCATTTACTTAATTGAGTCGACTAACAAAGGCTTTTCGTTGAGATATTTGCTTTACCTATATAGGCGAACCTGCTCGGGCGTCAAAGTACAATTCCTTGAACTCTTCAGGCTGCCAGATGTTTGATTTCATCTTGGCCACATTTGAGAGGGAATAGAAACAAGTAAAGATGGAAAAATACAATATTAATCTGCTTGACTTGGTCTACATATGGTTTTTGGATTAGTCTTCGGTGTGTGGGTGCCCCTGTGTGTGTGTGGGTATGTGTGTGTGTGTTGACCTACAAATACAATATGAAAAAGCAAAGAAAAGAAGAAATAAAGTACAAAATAATGCGAAATATAAATATGACGGCAACATTTATTTATTTTTTTTTCTCTTTGCTTGTCTTGTTGTTTCACTTTGATTGCTACGTGTTGCCTGCACCTCTTGGCAGACACTGAGTCCCACTACTTAGCGCATCTCTCTCTCTCTCTCTCTCTCTTTCTCTCTGTTGTCCTCATAGCTGGCTAAGC
>JAWNPV010000009.1:0-30321 GCA_035078785.1 Collessia kirishimana
ACAAAGGGAGAGGCAAAGGCGCGTGCAAAACTTTTGTTAGATGTGTTGGGTTGGGGGTGGGTGCGGGGGGAGGGGGTTGCACACTAGCGCACACACACACACACACACACACACACACACACACACACACACACACCAGCACACCCATACATATTGAGACAATAATCAGCGGTTGCGGCAGCGACTGCCATTTGGCCTGCCATTGCCATTGCCATTGCCATTGCCGTCTTCATTTCCATCATCATAATCATCAACTGCTGCTGCTGCCTCTCTGCCTCGCATCATAATCAACATGAAAATCAAATTTGAATTTATGAAGCATGCCGCACCGTACGAAGAGGCATCAAGAGGGCCAGGACCAAGGCAGAGCACAAGCACGAGCACGAGGACGTGGACGAGGACGAGGGCAAAAGGCGTAGCGTCGTCATCAACTTACATTTGCTCATTTTCATTTCGTGTTTTCTTCTTTCGGGCTGCCGTTGTTGTTGTTGTTGCTGTTCCATATTTTGCCTGCCAACCAGCCCTCTCATCTCTGTGTTTTTGTCTATCAACATCGTGTTGCTCATTTGGTTGCTGCCGCTGTTGCTGTCGCTGTTGCTGTCGCTGTCGTTGGGGGGCAATAAGCAGGAAAACATGGGCTGCATTCACGCACACCGGACCACTGAGACGACACAAATGATATTTCGCAGCTCTCAACCGCATTTTCATTCGCTTTTCCCTTACATTTATTCATTTCTCACTGCAATTACGTTTCCTTACAGCAGGAGCCATCGATATCGAAGGAGTCAGCTTAAGTGCTCTGATGTGCTGGTTACTGGGACAGTTATGTTGGCCACAGAAGAAACAGGGCGTCAATGAATGTATCGATCCACACAGCATAGCTGGATATGCAGGACCACAAGGACCTGGCCTGACAGAAGCTGAATCAAAGTGCCTGGCATTCATCTCTGTCGTCAAAGTGACTGCTGAGCTTCTAATTAACTTGGCTAAGCTTAGGCAACAGAGTCCCCTTAGACAATGGGGCTGCCAGGGAAGGATAACGACTCCAGTCCTGATAGAATTATCAATGATAAAGCCAAAGAGAACTGGACTAAAGGTCACAGGATCTCCACCAGCCATCAGCTGTGTTGGTTGCAAACCGACTGACATTTTCCTGTAACTTTTTTCTCCTTTTTTTTTTTGGTGGCTTGAAGATGCAACCAAACAGCGTCTGCCTTGTGGCAAATCAGCTTTCATGTGATTGATTTACGAGCAATTTTGTGTAGACGACTTTCAGGCGAACTGACTGGCTACAGCTGTTCGCTGACAACTGAGAAACGCATATTGATGCGACTGTCATTGCCTGACCTTGACCCAACAGACTTTAACTATGATGTCAGCGTCCATTGCGTCCATTGCGTCCATTGCGTCCATTGGTTGCCTGTCATTTCCTTGTTGCCTGCTTAACACATATCACGCATACGCAGTGGTGAACGCTCTGTTGAGTCTCCATTAGCAGGGGCTAAGCAAGTTGTATCTGCTGGCTGCTGTTATGGCCAAAAACACTTAATACACCTCTCGGTGTCCTCAGACATTGTCTCTGGCGGTCGTTGGTGGTGCTGCTGGTGCTGCTGGTGGTTATGTGTGCGTTTGTTGGGCTTATCTCTGGCTCTGCACTTGTCTTTTCTAAATACAAACAGCTGCGAGTATCCTGGAAATATTCTCACCCATCTCCAGGGTATATTGGAAGGCCACAAGGCCTGGGCGACCACCTTCCATTTCGCCTTTTCGCTGAGCTTCGATTATCTATCCATCAACTTGATTAATTGATTGTTTGCTGTCGTTTTTCTTTTTTTCCATTGTCCTGCTCAACATAAATACATGAGAGAGATAATCCTGCTCCTGATAGCCTTGTCCTGTCCTCGAATCATTGGTTGTTTCGCTTTGTTTGACTGTGAAAATCCAGTGAAAACATTTAGCAAAGCTCTAATCGTCTGGGCTGAGTATGAGTTGGTCGAGCCTTGTTGTGTGCGTTTAACTGTGCTTTGTCCTTGGCTGTTATGCTTCAGCTGCTCCCCGTCCTCCAGCTCTTTGGTTGCTTTGTCCTGCCCCGCTGTCTTGCTTTGTTCCACTGGGCGGGGTGAGGTCGAAGCAACTTTAAGACGCTGCTCCTTTACAGCTTATTTACAACAACAACAACAACAACGACTCTCAGGTATTATTATTATGGTTGTTGCTGCTCCTCCCGGTCCTTCTGCTGCTGCTCCTCCTGCTGCTCCTGCTGCTGTTGTTGTTGTTGTTGTCGTTGCCTTGTGGCCTTTTGTTATTATTTATTTGAATGCTGGCTGAAGTGGCATTGAAGGGTAAGTAAGTTGGCTGTTGTTACCCTCTGGCCTTTCACCGCTAACCGCTCACCCCTCCCTGCTCTCACCCGTTGGCAAACTCAACTTTTGCATTTATTGGCTCGTAAATTTTTTTCTTTTATTATCAGTTTATATTTAATTTATCTCAGAGTGAGCATAGACAGCACGGGGGGAGCGCAGCAGTTAGGTGTAAATGAACACATCAAAAATCAAAGTACAAGCGCCGTCCCCCTTCCCCTTCCCCCCCCCACTGTGGAAATTTATACGACTCGGGAGGAGCTTAAGCTGGCAAAGGGGCAGCTGGGAAAGAGAGCTTCGTTGGTTGCTTTTGAACTCATTTGGTTTTATTGTCAAGATTTCGTATTTTCGGCTTCAATTTGAATTTTCTGCTGTCTTTGCTGCTCATTTTATGGCCCCAACGACACCTCCATGCATGTGTGTGTGTGTGCGTGTGTGTGGCCCTTTGGAGACCTATTAACAAAGGACCTTCGGTCACGCCCCACGCATACTTATTAGACTGTAATCAGTTGTGACCACCAGCACCGCAGAAATCACCAGCAACCCACTATGTAGGGCAACTGGTGGTCTAATTTAAGTGCTTTGCCTGCCCCCCCCCACAAAACTAGAGAACAAAACGATTGAATTAAGGAATTTCATCAATTTCAAGCGTAATTCCCTCTCTAAAAGGCTTAACTTGAGCCATCGGGTTATCGTTATCGCTAGTGGGCAAGCAGCTGCAATTGTCCAGCCTAAAAGCATGCAACGAATTTAGAGCAGCCAGCTGCAGACAACTGAGCAAAGGTTACTTGAGCTCTAAGGGGACTCTGGGGACTCACAAGGTATCCGGATCTGGCTGGTATGGTTATATCCTGCGAATCACTATTTATCTAAGCTGATTTCACTGGCAATTGGATTTCCACCGGCTGCATAAAACATTCAGGAAAAACTAACAACTGCAACCACTGGAAGGAACCGGCCGTTTGGGACAACAATTGATAAATTGTTGAAATTGTTATGCAGAACGTGCAGCGATTGGTGATTTCCACACACACACATGCGTCCGTCGTTTATAGTTAGATTTTCATGAAATTGCTTTGGATTTTGTGTGTTTTTATTTCAATTCTTGGCTTTTGGGTATCGAATTGAAGGCATTTCGACTTCAATCGCCAGCTTCCATCTTAGCCACAAGCCCCATAACTGTAAAACTGTGACTGTGTGTGACTGTGTGTGGGTGTGTGGATGTGTGTTTGTGGTCTGTTGTCGATTATCGCCTTTGCGAGCCTTATCAAAGGACAATCAGCCTGTTATATGACCAACATCATCGTCATTCTCCCGTCTCATTGTATTCATCTTACCTAACAAACCTATATAAATGTACACAGACACACACACTCACACACACATAGCCTCTCTGCTACCTTGTAAACAGTTAAGCTTTAATCCTGCTGCTGCTGCTGCTTCTGTCATGACTCTTGCTGTCCAAAATGCTTGCTGGGCAGCTTGAGGCTTCTCTGTATGTAAAGCGCCTGCTGAGATGCAACAACAATAACAACAACAATAGCTATGGCAATGCGTTTGGGGTATCCACGTATTCTGTTTGCTGCTTTTATTTTTGCCGCTCAACTGTACAACTGCAGCAGCAACAGCAACAGCAACAGCAGCAGCAGCAACAGCAACGGCAGTTTCCGCACTTGAATTGATTTTGATGTCCCCATAGCCCCCTTTGCCTTGAAATTCTTAACTTCTATGCCAGCTGCCTCTGTCCCCCTCTCATACTCTGGCCACCTTACGATGACGACGACAACGATCTGCCCAGCCCAATAGTCAGGACTTTTATTATTGTCGTCGTCGTCGTCGTTGCACTTTGCGTTCGTTTATTGTTTGTTTGTTTGTCGCTGCTGTTGCTGCTGCTGCTGTCGTCATTGTGCAATTGAAAGTCAAGCCATTACATGTTGTTGTTGTTTTTTCTTCTATTTTTTCCATGCTTGTTCCTGTTGTTCTTGTTACTGTGCTGGCTGCTGTTGCTGTTGTTGGCGTTGTTCTGCATTTTCTCGCTCTCTGTGGCAGCCCTACCAACTGCTTAACAAGCAGAATAATGCAAAGGGAAAACTGCTCTCTGTGTCTGTGTGTCGCCATTCTATATTGGCATGAACGGCAACAACAGCAACAGCAACTGCAACAGCAACAGCAGCAACAACAACGTCACTTGGCTGTTCATTGTTGTTTATAAAATTGGCAAGGAATTTCAGCGATTTCATTGTAAAACTGTAAACAGAAAAAAACGTTGCAGAAAGTCACCAAAGAAAATGGTTGGCGGTTGAACAAGATACGCCAGACTACACTGAGAGAAAAGTCTAAAGACACCTGCTAAGGCAGCCCCGAACGTATCAGCTTGGCATGACCCCCATCTTGGCTGCTCTAAGCGGAGATTTTTCATTAAAACAACTCAGTTTTCCGCATTTCAAATGCATTTGGAGTTTTCCTTCACTCATCCCATGGAAAAACGTTGTTATTTTTCCCAAATTTTATTGCATTTGACTTGCCAGCGTCGCTTTGACTTGCTGTGTTTGCCTTGGCTTCCTCTGGATGGCAAACATTTCTACCTGCGCTTTGTGGATTTTAGTTTTCTTCTCTGTAGCATTGCAAAGTAACAAAAAAAAAAAAGGAGGGAAAATTGAACGAAAGCAACAAGCAGCAACCGGTTGGCACTAAGGAAAGCCGTCCTGCAGGATGCAGCTGGAATCAAAGATGCTGCCAGAGACGGTGCCGATGCCGATGCCGTTGCCAGAGCCAAAGCCGCAGCTGGAGTCGGTGGGCGTCTGGTCCTGGGCATCTGGATGTAGCTGAAGTTGCTTTTTATTTTTTGTTGTTGTTTTCTTTCGTCATGGCCATCGTCAACGTTGCCATTGATATTGCCCGCACAGTGGTCAGCAAGTGGTTAAAAGTTGGTCTAAAAAAAATTCATGCTGAAAAGCTCAACCGCTGATTGCTCTTGCCCTATGGATGTGGATTTTTTGAGCCCCATTTTGATGGTTAGGTGACCACTGTGCGCAGCTGTAGCTGTGCCTGGTGCCAATGGTGAGCTAAGGCCATGGTACTTTGATAGCCAAAGCACAAAGGCAGCCCAGTCGAGATTATTAGGTTAAAACGTTGCATAATAGCTTGGTGAGCGCTGGCGGTAAGAACTAGACAGTCAAAGGGGGACCAGAAGCAGGGGGACAGAGGTCTGAGAGGAAGAGTTTAGCGACAGCTCAGTTTTGTTGTTTTCCAAATGCTTACAAGCCAAAGACGAGGTCGTTGCCGTTGCCATTGTTGCTGTTGTTATGTCAGGAATTTCAGTTGCGATTGATAAGCACAGAGACAGACAGAGAGAGACAGAGAGAGACAGTGGGAAAGGGAGCGATGAAAGGCGAACACAAAGCGTAGAGATGATGAAAGATATTTGTAAAATATATTTTATATTATGTGTAGCTTAATGGCAAACAACGGCAAACAGCCGCAAACAACCGCAGACAGCCAACCAGCCAACCAGACAGCCAACCAGCCAAGACAAATGGCTGACAGCTGGGTAGCTGCCTTGGCCATAATCAGAGCATTAAATCGTACAAATAGCCAAATCTGGGGAATAAAAAATGCATTTATTTTAAGTCTACTTGAAGCAGCTGAGAACAGGATTTGCCCTGAACCAAGGTAACCAACTTGAGTGCGGGAAAAAAATCAAGCAAAAAGCTTTGGCAAAAAAAATTCAAAAAGCCTCCCAACTGTCTGGGTACAAAATCAGGAAAAACTTATGCCCAAACGTTGCCAATTAATATTCATTAAAATTCTCTACTTTGTAGTACAGTAAAGAGGTGAGTAAAGGGTGGCTGGGCAGGCCAAGATCGCTGGCTGGCTGGCTGGCTGACTGGCTGGCTGACTGGCTGGGAAAAACCATTAGTTTGCCTCAATGGAAAATGGCAATTAAATTCTGCAAATTAAAATCAAATTAAGTCCGAAACATGGCCAAAGGGATAATCAAGATCAACAGATGTTCAAATTGCAAATAAATGTGGCAAAATGTGTGTGAGCGGGAGAGAGAAAGAGAGAGAGACAGAGAGAGAGAGAAAAAACAGAGCTTCAACCGCGCCACACAGTCTGCTGTCAATTTAAATCAACTAAACCAAATCATTTGTCTGCATTTTGCCAGCCAACCAGCCAACCAGCCAGCCAGTCAGCCAGGCGGACAGCCAGGCGGGCAGCCAGTTTAGTTGTTGGTTATTGAATAAATTGAATGCGGCAAAGTGGAATTTTCTTTAATCATTTGCATACTCGATACCTGTTGTTTGGTTATGCGAATTGTCATAATGACCAACCAACCAACCAACCCCCTTCAAAATATCCAAATGCCGCCCCCCAATTGATGTTGGATGCACAATCTGCCATTCACATTGTACAAACGGCGCTTAATTAACACAGCAATGTAATTCTCTCCCCCACACCCCCTCTCCCTCACACACATATACACATGCATAGAGCGTTGACCACATGCCGCAAATAGCTGTAGGACAATGCGAGTTTAACATTTATTATGCAGCAATTAAGTGATGTGCAACTGTGCGTATGCGCAATGCCATCAACAGAAAAACCTCTGCCAGCCACTGTGTGTGCGTGTGTGTGTGTGTGTGTTATGATTTAGCCACCTGTATATATAGATTGGCAGGCACTTAAGTTGGCTAAAAGTAATGATTTAACAAGCTGAAGCCCAAGTACCTGGGACCACCAACCGCAAACAGAAAAATGTCATCAATATTTTCCAAGCTGTTTGCAAACAGTTTTAAGCCGCCACCAACGCCCCTCACCCTGCCAGCTGTCTATGGACACTTTTTAATACCCTTTACACTGTTAAAAATAATTGTTTTATTAATTATAAATATTTTTAATTAAATTAATTGCAATTTCGCTGCCTGGAAAGCGATGAATCAACGCTTTAGACTTCATTGGTTGATAGGCTTCCTCTCTTCGCTGTAGGGTATTTGAGAGTTGTAACAACATTAAGAAAAGAAGAAAAAATGAGAAAAAATGAGAAAAAAGGGGGGAAAAAGTTCATCAAACCAAACCGAAACCAAAGACCTCAAAAAATAAGTGGAAAAAAACAGTGGAAAAGTGAAGGGGAAAAGGGGCTTTGACACGTGTGTGTGTCCATTGGCCTGGTGGAAAGTTTAAGTTTAAGCTGACTTCGTTACCCGTAACCGGTTACAGTTTACACGGATTTCCCCCTACACCCCCTCCCCCCGTCTGTGTAAGCAAACCAAACGCAGCTGAAGTGAACCGCATGGAGCAGCCGCCCACCTGTGTGTGTGTGTGTAGACTTAAGTCTGCCGGCTGAAAGAGTCAATGGCGACATGAAAAAACCTTGTACACACAATACTTAATGTTTGCCGTCTCCTTACGGGGCCATATTGGCTATCACATGGCCTGGGACGGCAGCCAGTTGATTTCCCCCATCGAAAGGGTATTAAATTGTTGGTGTTCGGGGGTCTGTGGGGGTCTGCGCTTGTTTGTTGTCATCGCTTGTCTTGCTGGCTGCTGAATTGGATTATTTTCTCTGTGTTTTTTTGGCCTTTCGGCAGTGCTTGGCGGTGAAACGTGAAGCGTCGACCGCAGGCGTAACAACTCCTTGGTACAGTCGGGCGAAACAAGAAAGCGGAGACTAAAGTCTAGACTAAAGTGGCATCCATTGTTCTACAAATAAGTCAAAGCGGGTGTAACAACCATCCACACACAGCCACACAGAGACACACAGATCAGAAAATACAGCTGAAGCCAAGCGAAATAGAAAATAGAAAAGCAACAAACACACACACACACACACACACACACACACACACAACTGCAAGCTGTTGTGTTGGTTTTAAATAAAAAAGGAAAAATGCAGGGAAAAGTTCTAAAACTTTCAGTTGGAGCTGAGAAGCGTTTTTCTACCCTATTTCAATGCAATTTTCTCTTTGGTTTAATGCAAATCGCTGTAGAATTAAAACGAATAAAACTTGCTGCATACTTGCAGGCGCCGCTAGTTAAAACTTTCCAACCGGAGCAAAACAACACTAATTAGTTAACGTTGTAAATATATAAACAGAGGGAGGGGGGGGGGGGGTTTGAACTAAGCCAAGAGTGTTGCCTGAGAAAGACTTTGTTGTTTAAAAATTTTTTTTAAGGCCAACAGGGCGAGGCAGTTTGAGGTTCCCAGAAAACCTCTTAAACTTCTGCCAACGAAGCAGGGGGGGGGGAGGGGGTAAAAAATAGGCTTTGTATATACACACATATATTATTGCGTTTACAAACGCTGAGCCATTAATTTGGCTCAATGGGAAAGACAACAAAGCATCAGAAGTGGCGCATCCATGTCCGTCCGCCTGCTGCTGTTCCTGGGGTAACAAGAACAAAACGGAAACGCAAATCGAACACGAAAACGTACAAAACACAAATACAAACAAACAAACAAACACCAACACACACACCCACACACACACACATCAATACATCTAAGCATTTGCACACAGGTAAAATCCAGCATCCAGACAATACAACAGCAAATGCAATTACAACAACAAAACCGGGGGGGAGGGGGCGAGAGAAAAAAAACTATTCCAATCCATTCAGCAGCAGCACCAGCTTGGGATTCGTTTCAATACAGCAGCAGCAGCAGCAACAGGAGCAGCAGCAGGAGCGACAGGAAAGGAAAGGAGCAGGAGCGGGCGGCAAAGCGGGAGCAGAACTCCATGCAGCATCAGCAAACAAATTCGAAAAATGACTGAGAAAACGCATTGATTTATGAAGTTATGGGTTAAGGTTGGTAGCAGGCAGCAGGCAGAGCAGGCAGTGCAGAGCAGGCAGAGCAGAGCAGGCAGTATGTGCTGTATAGAAAGTGTTGGCTAAAGGACATCAGCACTAAGGTGGCCTGTGTGTGTGTGTGTGTGTGTGTGGAACATGCATTCAATCCCATAGCACCAGGTTTGGCTTCCCCTTCCCCCCCAGCGTACTCCCCTCTCTGTCTCTCTCTTGGTTTGGTTTTTCCGTGTTTCTCTCGTCATGGGGGCCGCCTGTATGCTGGCCTCGTCCTGCATCCCGAGACGCCTTAATTCAATAAAATACAGCTGACTGAGTGCTGGCTTAAATCATGACCCGCCGATTTGGAAATGTTTGCCAAGCTGGTCGACCACGCACGGCTCACGCAGTTGCTCCATTGGGAAATCTCATCCTGGCTGCATCCACCGTTCTCCCCCCCCCCTCGGTATTTTTAAACTTTATTTACATGCAGGAAGGATGTTTCGTGACACGACCTGACTGTTTAACAAGTTTTCTCTTTTTAAAAAGATTTTTTTTGGGCAGAAATTTTAATCTCAACGGCGCAGGCGCAACGCTGTGGTTCAAAGGGATTGTGAACTGCGATTCTGGTAGCTAAAAGAGTCGAGTCAAGTGAGATTTGTTGGTTCTAGGGGCTGAAAAACCTTTCTAATCCACTGATTCCTGATTCCTCTATAGTATGGCAACCCCATTGGCTTGCATTGAGCTTAACTGGGCTAACAAAACCCCCAGCAGCGACTGAATATTGGAACTGATTTCCTGTGAAATAATCTCAGAGCATCTAAGTGGCATTTACCACAAACACGACACTTGGCGCCACCTCATCGCTATGGCAGTCTGCTGTGTGAGGGGGGAAGGGGAAAAAAAGAGAAGAGAAAATGCCATCGCCCGGGAGGCGGACAAACGATTTTGATTCGATAAACGTCAATAGGTTTTTGCAAGCACAAGTTGAAAGTGGAGACGACGGTAAAGTTAATATGCCAGACAGAGTTGGGGGCAGGGGGGGCAGGAAGGATGCCGGCATCTTCTGGCAAGTGGAGGGAGTGTGTGTTGGTGTGCGTGCTTGAGTTGAACTAATAAAGCGATGCGATTGAAGTTTTGAAATTTTAGCTCGAACGCACACAAGGCCAGTACAGTGGAGCCTCTTAAGTGGCAAACCGCGTCGCACAGAGTTTCGAAACTTTACTTAAATAATTCCCAACACCCCAATCGATGTGGGGTGGGCAGATTGCCAGAGTCCTTGGCTGCCCGATAAAAGTTGCAAATTTTCTACAAAACATTTGGCAGCTTCCTCTGTCGATCTTCCTCGCCTGGATGTTTCTCTGGCCATTGAGCTAAACTCCGATCTAAGGCTTCCTCTGTGATAGAGCTCGACTGATTGATTGATTAGTTGAGCCGTGGAAAATCCAGCGAAGAGGAGTCGCACAGGCCTAATTAGGCCGCCGACTCTCAGCTCTGGCCAACTGCATGGCTGGCTAATTGATTGATGCCCGCCTGACTGGTGGCTCACAGCTAACAGGGATCTAAATAGATGATTCATAGATCATAGCGGCGGGAAAAAATCCACCAGATGATGGAGGAACTACGAGTTGCCATTGAAAACCCTTTAGAGAAGCAGAGATTTAAAGTTACGCGCCTCAGGCTGTCTGATAACCTGACTGGTGTTTTTGCTTTGTTGAGCCTGCCGCCAGGCACTTCAGCAACATGGTCTGGCCACAATCAACGCCCGTTAGCTAGGCTAGAATTTTCCCAGAGATTTTTTTCTGTTTAAATTAGAAAACATAAAACAAATGATTAAAAGTTGATTTGCCCTAAGGGGGCGAGTGGGAAGGGGGGAAGTGCAGCTGTCATTTTCACAGTCCCCGCATCGACATACCCGAACGAGCAAATTAATTTTACCAGAGGCGCATGAGGTTTTCTGTTTGTGTTAGTGGAACAGCGAACAGCCAGGTTGGGCCGGGCCAATTGGGCATAAAGTTCTCTTACGACCACAATTAGCTGGCTAAAAGCTGCACGGGCGTCCCTCTGTCTCTGTCTCTGTGTGCGTGTGCGTGTGAGGATGTATTTTTCAGTCAAACACGCAGGCAGCGTGTTAATGGCCGCTCCGAAAAGTATGCAATCAAATTATAAAATTGCAAAAATCGTTCCAACGCATATGAAACGAGTAAAGCATCGTGGCAAACTAAGTTAAAAGCGTGATGCCGTTGCTGATGCTTTTCCTTCAGCTGCGTTCCCCCGCCACCTCAACTGACCAGACAGGCGGACAGGCAGACAACCGCACAAACACACACACAGACAGACAGACGCACTGACTGACCCCCCGAGTGGTTCATGCTTCTGCTTGACTCCACAGACATTTTATCAAGTTGCATGTGGCTGGGACTTAAGTTGAAGTTAAAGTTAATGCCATGAATTTTAAATTGAATTTAATGCGTACGGGTCTCTCTGTCTGTCTGTCTGTCTGTGTGTGGCTGTGTGTGTCTGTGTAAGGGGACACAGCACCAGCGCAATTGTAGGGCAACAACAGCAGCAGCAGCAACAGCGAAAGCAGCAGCAGCTTGCTGACCATGATGGACGCAAAATGTACGCAAAAAGTTTAACTGCGCACAGAAGTATGCTACGGTTTTGGCCACTTATTTATTATTGGCTTCGCACACACAGCCATACACGCTGGCGCATACACTTGTTTACACACACACACACACACACACACACGTGCCTTGGCTGCCCTCCTGCTGTGCGGTCTGGGGACCCCTTAAGCCCAGTATCCCTCCCCCTGCCGTCTGGATATCTGAACTGGACTTGAACAACTTGGACTAATAGCAGCGGGGCGATGCTTTCCACCTACCGACTCTGCTCGTTGGTCGTTGGTTGCCGTTGCCGTTGCCATTGCCGTGGCTGTGGCTGTGGACGTTGCTGTCGCTGCTGCTTAAATAATTTAGCAATTTGTATGCATGGAAAGCGCTGCGTGGGGAAAAGGTTGGGAGTTGCCAAGTCGAATAAGCGCATCATGGAAATACATAAAATCGCATCAACGCGGCAGCATCGACGGCGATGGCAGGCGACCATCTTCCTCTGCTGCTGTTGCTGCTGCTTCTCTGTTTGTATGCCAGGGCGTTGGGGTGTGGCAGACAGTCGGTCTCTCTATGTCTGTCTGTCTGTCCTGGCTGTTGGCAGTAAAAGCGCATTGAAAGCTCAGCAAATGAGCATTCAAGGAATGCAATCGTGCAAACGCACCACGGCAACCAGCATCAACGCTTCACACTGGTCGAAACTTGCATATTTTCGAGCCGCTTTCCAGGCATCAATTCCTGTCCATAAACAAGGCTCAAGATGCTTGAAACATCCTGGCGAATGGCAACGTGTCTCAATCGATGTTCAAACATTTCACACCTCTTTGAGGCGAACACTCGACCATTTAATTACACACAAACACACACAGGCAGGCCTTCAGGGCCTCGGGGCCTCTAGCAAGCACACAGGACCTGTCACACCCACCCACACACACACATATACACAGGAGCTGTCAAGGAAGCGCCTAGGCCAGACAGTTGATAGCAGTGTCTGCTGCTGACTGCGATTTGCCATAGGCGACCAGGATTAGCAAAAGGAAGAGACAGGCAACCAAAGATTTCTTGCAACTTTTTTTTCTCTTTAACCAGTGTGCAGCGATGGACATAGACACACACAAACACAGAGATAAGCACGCATACCCTTGCATATGCAGATGCATTTGGTTGGGTTTAGATTTCGAATTGTTGGGTTTTAGGCCACCGAAATCCAGGCAACCCAAGGCAGCTGCCCCCCAAAAGTGCTATCATTTGCCACATTGCCAGTGTGTGTGCGTGTGTGTGTGCGTGGATGTGTCAGTGTGTGTGTGTGTGCTTAAAAGGGTCAACAGCAGGCAGGCAGGCAGGACGGCCAAGAATAATTGCTGATTACTGGGAGGCAAAAATTGCTTGGCCACCTTGGATCTGAGGTCTGTAGGTCTCCATCGAGAGCTTCGATTGGCAAAGGATTTGGGCAAAGGATAAGCAGAGCTGGATCAAAGCTCAAAGCTAGGCCAGCAGTCGATACTTTAGAGTTTCCACTGACAGTCAGCGATCCCGCTAGCTTGATCCTTGGACTAAGCTTGCCTAGACACACGCACACGCACACAGCAGGCTTTCCTAGGTTTTTCCTTTTTCTATTTTGTTTATGGAGAGCAGGAGGAGGGTGGCGGTGGACGGGGAAAACACTTTGTTAGAAGAAAGTCACGTACTCATATTAAAAATAACCGAAAAGCGTTCGCAAGTGGCAGGAGGACGTGCAGTGAAATATATTTTTCTAGCTTTTTCTGTGGGCTGCCAGGCAGGAGGCCCTTTGCCCTACCGTTGGCAGCCTAAGCCAGATGAGCAACAGCATCCAGCATCCAGCAACCAGCAACCAGCAAACCAGCATCAGCTGAAGGAAATATGTTAAAGAACGACACAGCGTGGCAGGAAAGAGACGTCAGCGTCGGCGTCGAGTCCCCAGTGCCCATTGACAACAGCGATGATGGCAATGTCGACGGCTGACAAAGTGAAAATGTCCTCATTGAAGGCGGCTCAACGTTCTGCCTGTTCATCTCTCCAACTTCTCTTCGCTTCTCTCCTCTTTTCTCTACAGTTCTCTCCTCTCTGCTCTTCCCAGGTTTTTTGCCTGCTTGAAAGGTGTTAAGGCAACAGAGGTGGCCACGTGAGGTGTCTAAGGCAAGAAAGAAGCTGAATAAACTTGGTAAAGCCCAATGGGGCTTTGATTTATACATTTCACAGTTGGAGGGATTTTTTAGGGACCAGAAAAGTCCTTAGTTCCTTAGGCTGTTTCATGGCCTTCATAGTTCGTGTCACGGCAACTGCTCTGGCTGTTGTTGGGGGTGGCTGGAAGCGTCACTGAAGTGACATCAACGCGCATATTTGTCGTCTGATTTTTGGTCGCTGGTTGCCCCTGCCTCTGCCTCTGCCATTGCCATTGCCATTGCCATCGCTGTAGCCATAGCCATCGCTGTTGTCAGGATGGCGTTGCTCTAGTGCTGCTGATGGTGATGGTGATGGTGATGCTGCTGCCAGAGCAGCTGTCAAAGCGTCAAACATATTTTGCCGCTTGCGTTTTGGGTTTTGTGCCTGACAAATGCGTACCTTCGTCCTGTGTCCTGTGTCCTATGTCCTATGTCCTGTCGACTGGCGCCATTGTGCCCATGCGTTTGGCAAACTTGTAATACATTTTCTACAGCAGCAGCAGCAGCAGCGGCAGCAGCAGCGCCATGTCAAGTGTCTGACTTTTGCATTTATTTATTGATTGAAGCAATGTGCGTGCTGCCTGCTCTAGACGCGTTGTCCTTGCTAGCCAGCCAGCCAGCCAGCCAGCCAGCCAGCCAGCCAGCCAGCCAGCCAGCCAGCCAGCCAGCCAGCCAGCCAGCTCCTGTCAGTGACATTCAATCAACAGAGTCAGAGGGAACAGCAACAACAGCAACTTAAATCAGCTACATTCGAGGGCAACGTGGAAGGAAATTAACAATTATGCGGAAAAACTTATTTGCTCTTCACATTTCTGACACATTTCACTGTCATTTGTCTTTGTTAAGCTGCCGGGGCAGAAGGACAGATGGAGAGAGGGAAGAGCTTGGCTCTGGGAAAAAAACAGACTCAAAACACTTGTCATTCGGTGTGCAGTTGCCACTGCTGCTGCCACTGTTGTTGCCATGTAGCCCAGCCCTGTAAATTATGCAAACTTCTCTTCATATTCATTAGAGGCAACAACAGCAACAGAGAAAAAAAATATATAAAAAATATAAAAAACCAAAGCTGAATATGAAAAAACAGCAGCAGCAACAGCAGCAACATCATTGGCAACAGCAGCAACACTTACAAAGGCAACGCGGTCATCAACGTCTGTGATGTTGTTGCTGCTGTTCGTTTTGCTGTTGCTGTTGCTGGTGGCCGGTTAGTTAGTCCTTGTAATTTGGGGTTAAAAATGGGTCATGTTTTTTGGCAATTGCTTTGGAATGGCATGGAAATGGAATCTGCAAGGACCACAAATTATACATCCTCAAAAGCGTCAACGAATGGAATAGAATGGCAACGGCATTGGCCATGTCAATGGTCACCCAAGTGGCTTTGTCTGTGGCTCTGGCAACTGCTCTGTGATAACGTTGATAAAGCCCCACAAAAATAATCAAGTTTGAAGCTGCAAATGCAAATTGCCAGTCCTTTCTGCTCTGGCCAGCAGCTGTAAATTTATTATTTTGATTTTGTAGAAGAGAAATAAAATCAAATTAAATCCTAAAAAATCTGATTTCTTCTTTAATCCAAGAACTCTGATTTAATTTATTAAAAATCTCAGATTTTTGCCGTTGTTGAAGGTCCTGAAATTGATGAAAAGATTCTGGCTGGCGTACTTCAACGGCAACTTCAACGGCAACTTCAACGGCAACTTCAACGGCAGATAGCCCTTGTGTCGGGGATTTGCAGGGCCCGCATGGCAACTGAATAGGCCCAGAGTGGCCTAACGAAGGGGGCAGTTAATTGTTTACCACCTCAGTCAAAAAAGTTTTTCAGCAAAACTCTCGACTGCAGCGGCAGCCCGGGCCCGACATGTTTTTAAAATACTATGTTGTTAACATACCCGGGACCTGCTCGGGCGCCAGCTTTAGCTACAGCTTGTCAGCCTAATGGTAACGGTAACGGTAACGGTAACGGTAACCCTTGCTGCTGCTGCTGCTGCCGCTGCTGCTGCTGTGTGCGTTTGTCATATCCTGGTCATGACTTTAGCTTGCCTCATTCCAATTTAATAGCGCTGCTAGCTGTTGGGGGGGTAGGGCATGGGGGGGGGCCCTGGGTAGTGTGGTGTAACCTGCTCTTGCCTTTTCCCAGGCGCTGCCATTATCATCTCCATTTTCCCCGGCTATCTGAGCAGTGTCACGTGCTTAGCGTGCCGAAAAAGTGCGTCAACAGCAGCTTAATTATTTTTATGTAGTTTATTTTTCCTTTTTTTTTTTTCTCTCCCCTCTCTCTCTCTCTCTGTCTCTCTGTCTCTGTTTTGTCTTTTCATTTTCATTTTGCTGTTGTCGTTGGCACTTTTCTCTGGTTACCCCTGGACGCCTTGTCTTTTGCGCTGTTTGTTCGTTACGTTTCCTGTTTATTGTTGTTTGTTTGGCTGTTGCTGTTGCTGTTGCCTTGCCAGTCTGTCTGTCGGCCTGTGTTTGTCTCCTCTGTGTTGTTTCTGTTGGTTTAAGCGCACTTCAAAGTATATGTTTAGGGATTACAACGAACCCGACTCCTCCGGCCGACTCCTCTGCTTGCGAGTCCTTTTTTTTCTCTGTTGTATTTTGTTTGCTTCCGTTCCCTTTCCGTTATGAGGTCCTGGATCTGTATCTGTATCTGGGTCTCTATCTGGGTCTGGGCCATGGCCCTGCCCCTGACTAACATTGCATACCAATAGCTGGTCATGTCACTCACTCAAAAGCTCAGCTGCAGTGTCATCACCCAGGGAGTTAATGCTGTTGCTGCTGCTGCTGTTGTTGTTGTTGTTGCCACTTCTGTTACTGCTGCCACTGCTGTGGTAGTTGCTACTGCCCTGTTCACTTGTGCATACCGTATAAATCTGTCATTTAAGGGTCCGAAAGGGAAAGCACCAATGAGAACTAACCGAGCTCACTCGAGTCCATGGAACCAAGCCAAATGGCTGGCCAGGGATAAACAATGGCGTTGCACGGCCCCTATGGCCGCCTGTTCAAGGTTAAAGATCCTGGATGACCTAACACAAACAGAGTTGTTCAGCTGGCAATGCAAGGAACTTCAACATTAGACTGCTGGGATGGGACGGTTTATTAAAAAGTCATCACAAGTGGCAATGGTGGTTGCCATGTCATTGATGCAAATGGAATGATTTCTATATAAACATATCGATTCAGGGTCAATATTTTTTGTGGGGTCCTGCCTTGTCGTCCTTCTGTTTTGTTCACCAGTTGTGGGAACAGCGTGCGTTAAGCCCTTGTCATGTAGGAAGTGCGGTTTTCATAGCATACTTTTCAGCGGAGACGACGTCGCTGGCAGCTTTGTTTTTAGAGGAACTTTGCTCTGTAAATCACTGAATTACAGTTCATTTTTTAATGTAAGGGAGTTCAAAGCAAAGATTTCTTAACGACAAATCATCAAGCTGCTGCTTCAACCAAATGTCCAATTTGATTCAGTTGAAATGTCACAGAAATTCCATCTTCATTACGCTCAATATCCTTTCAAGGCAGAGATAATCATCCGGCCATAAACTGCATACAAATTGCAAAAGGTGTTTTCTATGGATGTGCCAGGAATGCGGCTTCCCGGCCACCCACCCACACAGATACACAGACACAGCTTGAGACCAAAGCAAACAAATGCCAAAAAGCTGTGATAAAAACCAAACGAGAGAAGCCAGAGGAGAGGACGAGTGAGAGGCCGATGGAGGAGAATTAAAATGGCTGGCAAACAGAAAGACAACACCAAGGGGGAAGAGTAAGTCGAATTGACAAACATGAAGAGCAGCACAGTGTGCCACACTGGTATGAGGAGAGATAGAGAGAGAGAGCGAGAGAGGAGGAGAAGAAGAAGCGACGACATAGTTGGAGAAATATGAAATGTAATAGTGACAGGAACAAGCTGAGGCACAAAAAAAAAAAAAAAAAAACAAGAGACAATCAGTGGAGAGGGAGGAACGAGGGCAGCGACCAAGCTTAGCAAAAAGTATGACAGAGAAGGATGTTGGCGGTGTTGGGCCAATTGCATCACGCGGCAGCGGCAGCAGAAAGTCGCTTGCGTTGATTGTTTGCACTTTATACACTAAAACTGTGACACACGCAACGGCACGAGGGGGAAAGAAAACAAAAAAAAACAACAGAAAAACCGTGGAAAATACCCTGATGGCTGCAGTCAGCGGGTTGCCCTGCCGGCTTAAGCGAAGGATGCACTGAAGTGCCAAGTAAATGAATCGAAAGCAGCCACAAAAAGAGCCAACCAAATCGGAGATGGCAGCCAAGGCAGCAGCGTAAAATCCATATAAAAATATCAGATGGAACAGTAACAACCGTGTAGCTCTGTGTAGCACTTTGTATACCAGCGGTGGATTAATCATGATGGACGCGGTCTAATGGAGCTTAAAGCTGCTGAGCTAATCCTGCCCAGCAATTAGCATTCTTGGTTAGCCAGGCAGCCCAGCTGTTTAGCCAGGATTGTGACTGAACTGCTGTGGCTCATCGCAGAGACCCCACTGTAGACAGCGTCTGCAAGGGTATATAGCTTTCGGGGTTTGTTTTTTTGGGCGGGTTTGTTGAAAATATTACGAATACGCACTGTTGACTGCTTCGTATGTTTTATGACAATAAGTTGGATACAATTTGGCAGAGCAAGGAATAATAAAAGCAACCTGACGGTGGCAGCCACGGCGACGACAGTGACAGCCACAGCCACAGCGACAGCGACAGCAATGGAGATGGCAAAGGCAAAGGCGAAGACATTGAATGGGTGGTGCGAGGGGACTGAATAGTGTAAATTAAGTTGCTGCTACGAGGGGTTGTTAGTCGATGGCAACTGTCTGCTGATGGAACGACTTGTCAACGCTGCAGTTTGCAGCTGTACGCAGTGGGTAAATCAACTGGCCTCCCATGGCGACTACTTGATGAGGAATCTAAAAAAAAAAATCATAAAAAATTCTGCGACTGAGAGGGAGAGTTGGATATGGGAATGTTCGGCGAGAGGTTGGCCTAGGGCTCTCTGATTGAAGGTGTTGCAGACTGGGGCTCAATGGCAGGACACAGGAGGGAGGTATAAAGCGAGTGGAGTAATAAAATAAATAGCAATGGAGGGGGACTGAGGTCTGGTGTTCATTATGAGGAGGTGGGAGCGGGTCGATGGGCCAGTGGAGTTGGTGGTTGGTTCAGGACACATGCAAACGCCTCTGGTTTATAGCTGGGAAGCTCTGTAGCTCTATGTAGCTCATGTCCTGTTGAGCTATGTCCACAGTACCCCAGTGTCTACTACCATTTAGACGGACAAATCCCTTCAAAATATTCAGTTTTTATTGCGTACTTTTTTGTGAAGGAACAAAGCAGGCAGCTTCACTTAAATTGTCCTTTTAAATTGGAGAAAAATTCCTGGATTTGTCGCCAGAGATTTAATTTATTTGATGCTCCAGTCCCCATTGGGATGACGAACTTATGATGATGCCAGGACTAAGGCTGACAAACTATTCCCTCTCAGATCTCTCCGACCTCTCAGGGAGCGTAAAACTTTGAAATCTATTCTTAGCACAGAGATAGTATCGTTGGCTGCCTAATATATTGCTTTAACCACATAACCCAGCCCCCCCATTTCAATGGAATTTTTCTCTTCGTTGCCTTTCCTTTGCCTTTGCCTTTGCCTTTCCCATCTCTTAGCCAACATCAATCTTTTTTAGCGACTTTCACTTTGACAATAAACCGAAAATAGTTTGAATGCAAACAAAAAAGTCCCCTTCCCCCTACCCCCTTCCTCAGATCCCCCCCCTTCTAAAGTAGAAGCAACGGAAACTTTTTACCCAGACAATTTGGCTCGTTAAACGAAAATGTGCGACAAATGGGCAAATGGGCCACGCCCACCTCCCCCCAGGCCTCCCGCCCAGATAACCCAGTTAGTTATACGGCTGCTGAGCTGAGCTAAACTGAGCTGAGCTATTTCTGTTTCTCTGTTACGTATCCTTCGACGTATCCACGTGCCTAATGCACATTGCCTTGACTTTTGTCTGTATGGATTTACCCACTGGCTCACACCGCCTCACACCGCCTCCTCCCTGCCCCTGCTGTTGGTGGGCAGGAAAGTTGACAAACTTGCTTTAAAGCGCCACACGCACGCACAGTGGCTGGCAATAGTCGTTGAATTCCCAGGTGCTTGTGCTGGTGGCTGTTGCTGCTGTTGTTGCTGTTGTTTTTCTTGCCGCAACTGCTACTACTAACTGTAGTCGACTTTTGTGCGCTCGAGCATAAAACTTAATAAATTTCCCATGTATATTTATGCGCACACATAATCACCACCACACACTGATGTGTGCGTGTGTGCACGGTGGCATGCAAGAGTCGTGAGAGCTGGTGAGGGCAGGAAATTGCAGGCGGCTGACAGCAGGCAGCAGGCAGGCGACTCGCGAAATATCCGCACACAAACTAAGCCATTCGCAAGTATTTTGCTTTCGGGCTTTGGGCCTAGACCAGCCAGCTGACCGCATAACAGTCTGCCACACAACTGTACCTGGACCGCAAAATCAAATTACATTGTGCCAGAGACCCCATCCACTGGCCTCTCCACCAACGCAATTTCATGTCTAACCGGCGGCCAACCAGCGTGTCTGACTGCCCTGCCCTGCCCTGCCGTGCCTGCCGTGCCTGGCTGCCTGCTGCCTTCCTTCATGGCTCTGGCCAAAGCACTTAGCCATGCCACTTGCCTTCAACTATGGGCTACGGCTACACGGCTACATGGCAATGGCAATGGCTGCCAACTCGGGCGTAATTTCATAGCCGTGAAAAGCATTTGCACTTGCAAAATCTTTCAGCCACAGCCTGAGCCTCATCCTCATCCTCAGCAAGAGCCACAGCGTCAGCCTAAGTAGCGGTATCCATCAGCGACACACGACCAACAATGTCTCATCTCATGGTGCGTAATAAAAAACCCGGCGAGTCGTTGCACAGTGGTTGCAAAGCCCATTGATATGAAAGCGAATCTAAGCTCAGAGTGGACCGCCTGACTGGAGAACAGAAGGACAGAAAGAAAAAAGCGGAGTAAAAAGCCTGGAAGGCGGAAAATGTCAAGTGGCGACCACAAGGGCTCAACAGGGATAAAGAAAAGCGGCAAAGCGGAAAGCAAGCAGAGATAAAGCTGTGTAAACTCTCTGTGCGGTTCACATGGGAAATTTATGCCAACTAGGCAGCCCGTTTAATCGACTTTCGGCCAGATAAGGAAGTTGAACTGATCAGGGCGATAGGAGCAGCGGAGAGGAGAGGATCTTAAAGTCTAAGGAATGCCGAGTCCTTGATGGTGGTGGGCCAAAGCAATTAAAAAAAATTTAAGCGGATTTCATATTTTGTGGAACGTGGACAAGGTGAGCTGCATCAGGGATACCAATGTGCTGTGCCTGGCTGGGCGCCGTGAGGCGCCATAAACACTCGCGGGCAGGCAACAATTTTGACGCGTTGTAACTGAAGATGCAACAGCAACAGCGGCATCCGTGTGGGGGAAGGGGGGGAGTAAACAGTAGAACATCCTAGTAGTCGACTGATGGCAGTTGTAGAGGCAGCAACAACAATTACATTTGAGTGCGCCCTAAAGGACATTTTACTGATTTAATATTTGTTGCGAGTTGCAACTTGATATGCGTCGAGCTGCACGTACCAAGGAGCTGCCACTGAGCTCAGCTCAAGGATATGCAGCACGACAACGACTCTGATGATGATGACGATGCTGGCCTGGCTGGGTTCGGTTTACTTGCTCCTGCTGCTGCTGCCTTCGTTTTTTTTTTTGTTTTTGTTATTTTTTGTTGTTGTCACTTAACTTGACGCTAAATATTGCATTACGTATCCTTGCACTTTATGGCTGCACCTTCTAGTTCCTGCCTGACATGCCTGCTGCCATGATGTCCTCAGTGTGAATTAACTCGGCAAATCATATAGATCGGGCTATGGATACGGATACGGATACGGATGCGCTTGGGCAGGGCAACAATGGCGTCACAATGTATATCGCTGTGATTAATGGGGCGTCATCGATGGAGCTTTAAGGGAATCGGAAAGAGTCGATATGTAATCGGAAGGCAGCAGAGAGTTGATGATTTCTATTGTTTCTTCATCGGGGTTTGTCTTATCAATAACAACATTATAATAGTTTTGTCCGGACACTTTTTTCTGGAGGTTTTTACAGAACTGTTGCCTACTTTTGTGCTGGTTTTAATTTTATTGATGGAAGCAGCTGAAGTGCTGATCAACACAGGCAGAATCCATCTAGCTTGAGTGGAATCTACAGCTTTAATTTTGAATAAAAATCTTTACAATCACAGCTCATCAGTTGAGGATCCTTTGAATGCAACACCAAAGTCTTCAGGGGAAGAAATTTTAACTTTGCTAAAGTTTAATTCCCTCATGTCTTGTATGGTTTAGTCAAGACATCAATTGGACACTTGAAATGTATTTTATTGTTCACATCAGTCAAATGGCAAGGATTTTAGCCAACAAAACAGACAAATAGAACAGGACTCTCTGGCCTTAAGTGAGCAGCTTGGTGATCTATCAAATCCTTCAGATGGTTTTTCGGATATCGAAAGTCGCGGCAGCAGGTACCTGGAGGCTTTGGCTGGCCGCAGATAAGTTTTTTCTACCATTTTCTTTGGTTTTGTTTTTTTATTTAAAGATGAAAGGAACATAAAGTCCAAGTGCTCCTAGGAGACACAGCGTCTTGGTTGGGGGTAGGCGGCTGGTGGCTGGTGGGTGGCGTAGGGCGAACTGTAAAAACATTTTTATTAGTAAACACCATAAACATATGCTCAAGTGACTGGGAGCAGGGCGGGGCGACATTAAAATGTTCACCAAAAAACAAAAAAACGAAAAAACAAAAAAAAAAAAGGGAAAAGAAAATTCTTTGTACAACAGCTGGCAGCCTAAGAGAAGGAGGAGGCACGACCGAGGCCAGGTGAGTAGGTTATTCTGCACTCTGCCAGCTGTTGCTTGTAGTTTGTAGTTTGCATTTGTAATTGCTTTCTTTTTATAGTTCAACTCCTGCTTTTATGGTCCTCCAAGTTGACGCCAGAGTCGGAGCAGCAGGCAGGCAGGCAGGCAGCAGGCAAATGCAGCGGAAAGAGAAACTCAAAACTCGTAGCGAAAACTTTTTTTGACTTGACTTTTCCCCCCGTTTTTTTTTTTTTTTTTTTTTGGGGATTTTTCTTTCGTTTTTCTCGTTGGTTTTTTTTTTTGCATATTTTCTCTACTCCGTTAAGAGACTGAAGTTTGTTATGCGAGTTAGTTTATTTGGCTTTTGTCTTAATGTTGATTTGAGCTGTTTTATGAGACCAAAGTGGAGGAAACTTCAATTGCTCTGTTGATGCTCTGGATGCCCTGGATGCTCTGGATGCAGTTGAATCTGCCAAGTTCTCGAGTTGTCAACAGTTGTCCTGTAATACAAAACTAATATGTTTTCTCTCGTCCTTGTTGGGGCAACTAAATGCACAAAGCTTAGCCCTAATCACTGTAGTTTTTAACTAGACTGCAAAGCTTATAATTTAAGAGCTTCGCCACGCTCCTCTGGCCAACACGATGCTACAGTCTTTGCAAAAACTATACATCGAGTCCCCAAGTTTGGCCAACAAATAAACTAACAAATAAACAAAAATAAAATACAAAAACTACGATGTGTAACATATGGCCGAGGCAGCTGTGGAAATTCTGTTTCGGCCATCAACTTTGCCGTCCCATCGACCAGCTGTTGTTGTTCATTATCAGTTTAAGCCGCTCGCCCGTTCGCCCCATTCGCCCGTTCGCCCCGTTCGCCTTAACGAAGATTCTTCTGTCGAACTTTTTGCCAAGCATTTCTGCATCGTTGTCACATTTAAGCAGAATTTTATAAATTATGGCCACAGCCGTCACTTAAAAACTGCTGAATTCGTTCGCCTCGTCTTCCCGCCGCCGCCCCCCCCACATAGCCAGCTAACAGATTTTTTCTTGTGTTTTTGCCTCTCCGCTCCGCTCTTCCAATAATCAAAAAACTTTGCCATTTTGAATGTAAATGTGTGGAAAGATTGTGACAGCAAAGCTGTTTATTTGCGATTCATGTCCAAGTTGTGAATTTATCGTGGCCGTTTACTCCAGGGCTGCATAAGGCGCATCCAGTGTTGTGTAGAAGAAAAAGAAGCGTTTACTCCTTCGCTCAAATGATGATGTTGACGACTGGTTGGGCAAGTCAAACAAAGTTTTCACTCACTTATGGGCTTCAAATGAAGACCACGATGGGGTTGGGTGGGGCGCTACAGAAACTACTTTAATTTAATCATGCAACAGTCAACAATAACAGACTGCAGCCTGCAACACTGATATGGAACTGAGAGACTTACACAGCACACAGCCAGCCCGGCTGGCGTAAAGCAGAAACAACAACATCAACATCAACATCAGCATCAGCATCCGCATCATCAACAGTCAAAGTGAGAGCTGCAGAGCTGCAGAGCTGCGGAGCTGCGAAGCTGTCTTTGTCTGGCTGCGAAATGGTTTATGGAAATGCGAAACTGTTTTCTCTAACTTTCTCTGGATTTTTCCTTTACCCATGCGAGTATTTTTGCCTTAATATTTATATTACATTTGTTCGCCCTGATGCAATTGCACAGATTCAAGACGGAATGACAATTTTTAGATGGGATTATTAAATTTTCCACTTTGCCACACAGAGGAACGGCAAAGCTGTCTGTCCTTTGGCCAGATGACACATGAGTCTGTCATTTCATTTGCAATTCGATAAAAGCAGGAAATAAATTCATTCAATTTGTAAACAAATAAGAAAAGTTATAATTTCTATTGTTAAATCGTTGAAAAACCAAAACTGTGAGACTGTTGCTGTCTGATGGTTGCCTTGAACCTTTTGGCTTTGCTTATAAACTGCAGCTATGGAACATATTTCATAATATCTTAATGCCATAACTGTTATAAGTTCATATTAATTCTCTTTACTGTTATCGTGGCGAAAGTTTCGCATAAAGTTGTGCTTCGGTTAGAACGAGCAGAACCCTGGCAACGCCGAACAACACCAGCAACACCAGCAACACTGGCAACACTAACACCTAGACAGACAGATAGCGAGTAAGAGGTAGAGCAAGAGAGAGAGAGAGAGAGAGAGATGGCATCACCAACAACAGGATGCAAACACTTTTTGGCATTTGAGAACAATGAGAATGACAAGCATGAGGTTTGAGGACAGAGACGTTGGTGATGGCAATGACGACGATGATGATGCTCAAGTCGGTTTGGCTTGGGCAAGCAGTGTTGATGAGCGCTAGAGATAGAGAGAGAAAGAGAGAGATAGACAGTTACCGGGTACATGGCTACGACTGTTGTGACTGCTGTGACTGGGACTGTGAAAAGGCATTTGAGTGTCACTTGTGTGTAGCAGTTTTGAATATTTTGTGAATGGTAAATTACGATCATGAGGCTCTGAGACTGCGACAGGGACTGTCTGCAATGATGAGCAGTCAGGCAGTCAGGGGTAGGGCAGCCAGCAGCCAGGGCTGGCCTGGTACTCGTTCCCATACTCACACACACACAGACAGTTGGACAGTAACGTTTACTACACGCATATTCATTTGAAGCAACTTCATTCTCATCTTGTTGTCTGTTGTCTGCAATGTGGCCCGCTGGCTGTTCAGTGGTGTGTGTGTGTGTGTGTGTGTGTGGCTCTCTTCCTTCCTCCGTCCTCGTTGCTCCTACTACCCCACTGTGCCTGTGGCCATAGGTTGTGCCCAGTGAACCGTATAAGTGTGAATATTGCTGGCTTTGTATTGTTTGCCGCATTCGCCCGGAAGCGGGACACAGCAAAAATTCTGTGGTGAACATTTCTACAGCAATAAAAATGAACGTTCCATGGTCGTAGGATGTTGGAGCAGGGAATGACCTGAATGGCTTGATGGGCTTGGAGCTGCTGCTGCTGCTGATGCTGCTGATGCTGCTGATGCTGCTGCTGCTGCTGCTGCTGCTGCTACTGCTACTGCTACTTGCAGCTGAAGATTTAATGTTGACCCATTGCGTCTGGGCATTTGATTGGGCCTGTATGAGTCTCTGGCTGTCGGCTGTCGGCAGTCGACTCTCGATGGTTGAGTGCGAGGCAAACTAATTGCATGAGGCAGCCACAAGCAAGTTGCAACTGAGATTCTCGCCTGCCATGTTTGTGCTGCAAGAATGCTAATTGCCATGGGCCAGATACAGAGGCAGAACCAGAGCCAGAGAGCCAGAGAGCTGAGATACAGCTGAGAGGTGGGCGGAAGTGTTTGTGCGGCCATTAAGGTTGCCTTTAACACACAAAATGAAGTTTGATTGGCTGTCGAGGCAGTCGAGGCAGTCAAGGAGGCAGAATGGCAGGCAGAAATATGAAAAGTGCATAAGTAAACACAAAAGCCAATAAACAAAGAAGGAGAAAGTGGGGGAAAATTGCAAATGACTAGACAAGTTGCATGAAATTCTCAAGTCTCATTGATTAAACTTTGATTTCTGTGTTGCTGGCGCTGTGATTTCCATTGGCATTAAATGAGACGAATGAGACATGTTTAGGACACTCAAGGACCCAGATTTATTCGGTAGCTGTTCTTGGATAGTTGAGACCCTTTGCGAGGGGAGATTAAAGGATTTAAGGGCCCCCAGCTAAAGTAATTCAATTGGCGTTGAATGAATGATTTTATTAACGGCTTTTAAGTTCAATTAGTTGAAAAATACCTGCTGCCTGGCTGTCCATTAATAAAATGAATGATTTTTTCATTTCCCCCTCTACTCCTCCTCCTCCTTCCTGTTTATTTATTTAATATTTTATATTGCATTGGTCGGTCGATCTATAGAGTCGTTTGGTAAAATATTTTAATTCGCTATTCTTATCTGAGGCATCGCATTTATTATTATTATTATTACAGCCCCTGGCCCTTTGCCTCCTCATATTAAATACATATTTTATGCATTACACACACACACACAGACACACAAACACACACAGTCACTTTGGAGCTTCATTTTGCTGGGCTTCGCTCTTTGAAGTGCCCACAAAATTGTCGACGTTGGCAATTGTTCGTTGGCGTCAAATAGACATTTTTTATATAACAACACATACACACACACAACCACACACATACATAGGCCTAGGATATACATACGCCTGTATATAGGCAATGAAATTCAGCGAGTGCGTAACGCCTAGAAGATCATAAAAGTCTAGTGACGCCAGGAGCTCATAATCCAGCTACACGATGAGGTTTCTACAGTTGCAAAGAAAAATAAATTTTTAAATAAAACGGAATAAAAAAATAATAAAAAAAAAATATTCAACACTGTGAGCTGAGCTATGTGATGGTTGCTGCTGCTGCTGCTTTCGCCACTAAACGCATCAGTTTCCTTGGGCTGCATTAAGCTGCCTGCAGTCTATATGGACGTCAAATGAATTAAATTTGCAATAAATTCATTTCCATTTATATATTTCACATGAGTGAGTTTCAGTGCGTTAAGTGCAACGCACAGAGCCACTTACACCCACACCAGACACACAGAGGCCAACTACATTCCACTTTACACTGAGTTACATATGTTAGTGTCCAGCCCTCCTCCATTCATCCATCTCTTTGTCTGTCTGTTTCTGTCCTTGCAGTTACATAGAAAGTTTATTAATTCATTTAAAAAAAATTCGTTTATTTTTATTTTTTGGCGAATTTTCATCCACAATTTTTGGCTTTTTTACCCAGAGAGATGAGAGGTAGAGTGAGAGTGAGAAGGAGAGAGAGAGAGAGGGAGAGCGACGGGGAGAGACAGCAATCAATTTGGCTTTGTTTGACAGCCTTTGTGGACATCCTTTGGCCTTTAATTTAATGACATTTTACGCAGCTACAAAAGGTCGAAAAATGAAATGCAAATTACAACCAGCTGTGGCAGCTGCAACAGCAACAACAGCAACAACAACAGCAACAACAACAGCAACAACAATGGTGACCTCGACGCCTCGACTAGAGTTCAGCTCTGGCTGTGACTTTGTGTCAAGTTGAGACGCTTGATGGACTCTTCAGGGCACTGCAAGGCAACATGCAACATGCAAATAGCAACGCACGAACGGAATTATTGTTCACCTATGTGGATATGAATGTGTTGGTGAAGGATTCATAGAAACCAGACCAGAAGCAAACAGCAAACGGCAAACAACGAACAACAACAATCATTTACAAGTCCATACACCTCCATTATACAAAGCTTGGAAATTGTATTTGGTGAAATGTGTGTGGCTATTTGATATGCACAGTGCGTTCGACTCTCCTTCCCTCCCTCTTCCTCTACCTCTGGAAGGAAGGATTTTTTGTTGCCTTGAGAATTTGCCAAGTTTGCTGTGTTTTTTTTTTTAAACCAGATAAAGCAGCCAACGAGGATATCTTAGTAAGAGAAACTTTACAATCTGCTTCAGCTGCTCTATTGAACTGCACATCTCCAAAGGTAGAGAGAGTAGGACAGAGAGAAAGAAAGATAGAGAGAGGGAGAGAGTTGGTTTTTGTATTCAGAATTTTTGTTTTATTTATAGAAATAAATAAATGGAGAACCAAGTGTTAAGAGTTGACTTTGTTTGGCCAGATAGAGACAGACAGCGAGACAGAGAGAGGGGAAGGGAGAGACCATTGTGTAGGCACAAACAATTGAAATTGCATTCAATTGCATTTAAATGCCACAACAGTGTGACCCCAAAACAAAAAGAAAAAAAAAACATTTAAAAAGAAATCATCGAGGAGACCAAATATATCGAATCAATAAGGTGACCATAGAGACAGACAGAGACTGGGAGAGTGTAAGGGGGCCAGAGTAATGCAAATATAAAATATCAGAGATGAACTTTCGACTAATTTGCATCCTTTTTGTACAGCTTTTCGATGGCATCAGGCATTGAATTTAAATTTCAAGTTTTTCAATATTTATAATTAAACCAAAAACGTGTTGCTTTCTCTCTCCTCTCTCTCCTGCTGCTTTTTTACTGTGGCTGTGTGTGTGTGTGTGTTGGTGTGTTTGCTCAAAAAGTTTATGCATTTTTCACTTTCAAATAAACACACCACACACACGTAGGTATGTGAACCAACAACAATAACAGAAACACATGGCTGTGTCTCTAGTAACACACTCTGCGGCATTTGCATAGAAGCAAAGAAAGATTTTGCCCTAAACTGAGTCACTTGAAGCTTCTGCTAATTGTTTATAAAATTTAGACAAATGAACAGCAGGGCTGTGTCTATTCAAATGCCACGCATTGTACTTAAATATTTTGGACCAGCGCTGCTGCTTGTCAATGTCGTTGTTTTTGTTGCTGGCTCTATTGTTGTCCTTGTTGTTGTTGCTGCTTTTGTTGCTGTTGCCTTAGATGTCGTTGTAGTTGTAGTTGGCAACCGTTTTTTTGACAAGCGTCGCGCACAAATTGCAAAAGCGGCGCCTCCGACTAGCATTTTCGATGCTTGGCGTGTTTGTTTGTAATGTTGTTGCTGCTGTTGTTGTTGGTGTTGTTGTTGGTGTGTTGGTGTATTGTTGTTGGCTATTTTCTCTACAGTTTTTTTTTTTTTGCTATTTATTTGTTGGGTGCCTGTGTGCGTGTGTGTGTGTGTGTCACTTTGGCAAGCTTGAATTGATTTGCCTGAAAGTTGTAGCAACTTGTCTATCCCCTTTGCCAGCTAACATGCTCATCTCCTCACATCTATGGAGCATCATTTGCATAAAATCAAACCGCAGAGCTGAGTAGACTGCTTGAATGTCTGAGCTGCGCGCCTTAAAGTAGACTACAGCCAGTCAGTCAAGCAGTTGCCCTGCCATTTCCGCCTTTCAACGCCTCAGCAAGGCGTCAAGGCGTGTGTGACGAAGCAGCTGGGCGAGCTACGTGGCGATGCCAAAGCTCTGATGTTGCCTTAACGCTACGGCTGGCAAAGGGCAAACCGCTTTGTAGAGAGAGAGAGAGAGAGCGAAGGAACCCAAACGCAAAAGGCAGAGCTGTGTCAAGTCAAAGGCAACTTACAGATCAGCGGCTCGAAGAAGCTCAAGGTGTAGCCAAAGGATTAAGACGGCAGTTACTGCCTTTGGAATCGACCTTTGCTTACCTGAAATTAGTTTTGCCTTCAACCTTTGGCTTTTGTAAATGATAAAAAGCGATTCTCCCTCAACTTTCTCAATCGTCAGGCGGGCAACGTGTCGTATGCGTGATATGGTAAAGAGGCGCCGCTGCATTGAGCAACGCTACTTTGTAGCCTTGATTTTGGCAAGAATCTCGTTGGCTGTGGGGGGGGGGGGGGGGGGGGGGGGTGAGGGGTAAATGCTGCGGAAAGACGCCAGGCCATGTCGCCCTTTTTCTTTTAACGTTGGCTTAGTTGCCATCCGCAAGAG